>JAQIXT010001409.1:0-15982 GCA_034700445.1 Stenotaenia linearis | reverse complement strand
CGCTTATAGCGTCACGTTTGGTGCGGTCCGGCCAACACTTTGACGCTATAAGCGGATTCGCTTGTAGCGTCAACCCGTTTATAGCGTCAATTTAAGCCCGGTCCCTTGATTGACGCTACAAGCGGGTCCGACTGTATGTTTAAAAACCTCTGTATGGTGACTATCTGGCTACAGTAACCAAAAAATTTCTTCTCTTTAAGCAGGTATTATTGTTTACTATAATCGAGAAATAACAAAACAGAACTCCATCCACCCGCAGTTAGCATCCAACTCATCCCAACCTCGCAAAACCCTATAAATCTTATCTCCCCATCTCATTATTAATATCAATCATGCAGGCCGGTGATAATTTCATTGTGGTGCACACCCAGGAAAACCCATCAGCACATATTGTGGGCTGGAGGAGAGGATTTGAGAACGCACTCTAATTAGGTAGTTCCTAAGCCCCCGCTCCGATTTTTGAGTGAGGTATCAATCGGTAAAGAGGCGGAATATTGAGAAAAGGGGGAATTTTCTCCACAGCTACCACAATCCAATTAAATCTTAAATAGTTTGATAGACGGGGCGGGAAATTTCTCATTACAACATGACTGGCTCTAAGCTAAGTTCAGGAAGAAAGAAAAGAGAAAAAACTACAAATACCAACAACACGAGTTAATGAGATGTCGGGAATTATTGTCATATTTACACTTCATTTTGCTTGACACACCAATCACGGTTAATGATGTAAATATTTATGACGGCGAGTCCTGAGGGGGTTTCTAAAGCACTTAAACTTGGGTGCGAAATTTGTTTAATTGGAATGGATCGTCGTGTTTTTCGCGGGTGAATGTAAACAAGCTGAGTTTTAGGTAATTGAGTGATGTTGGAGATTGTATTGTTTTAAATGGAAGTGGGTGGGTGAGTGAAAAGTGATGTTTTAGAGTTTGGGGGCTTTGTGAGGGGGTTTTAGGGTTTTAAAGATGTTTGGACTGTTTTTAACCAAAATATCCTAATATTTAGAATAACTTTAAATACTTTTATTTGAAATTATTTTGATTTGCACAGATTTTGAGCAAAATATTTAGTAATTCTTTTTTGTTATAAATCAAAAGCAACATTTTAAATACAGATAATGTTGCATGCTAACATATTACAGTGGATTCCGCTTAATTAGGACACCGGTTAATCGGGAGGCAGAACAGCTGTGAATTTTGGACAAATCCTAAAGAACAGAATCAAATCAAGAAAATAAACAGAATTATTTTCTCGATTTGATTCCGTTCTTTAGGATTACTTCCAAATAAATGGCTGTCCCGATTAACCGGCGTCCCAATTAAGCGTGATCCACTGTAGTAATTTATATTTTTTTGATTTCCAAGCTAAAAAAATCTATAAAAAATCTACAAAAATTTGCCCGATTTTCAGATTTTTTAAAGTTTTTCTGCAGATTTTCTTCAAATTCTGTAGAAAATCTGTAGAATATTAATTTTTTCTAAATTAAACTGCAAAAACTCTGTAAATTTTGAAGTAAAACTAGAAAAATCTGTATAAAATCTACAAAGTGGGCCAAATAACTGCAAGAATCTTCAAAAAAAACTTCTAAAAATCTGTAGAAACTCTTTAAACTTTTTAGCTGGGTTTCCATATATTTTTTATTAATATTTGTTATCAAAATTTTTAATAAATATTTTTCTTTAATTTATTCCAAAAGTCATCTCAGTACTTCTTTTTTAGTAACTAAAATAGTTTGTCATTTATTTTATGTAGAAAAATAAAACGCAAACCACTTTTTCCATCTCTTTATTGAACTTCACTGTACTGCAAACTATATTGACTAAACAGAACTCTTTAACAACTTCAAAGAAAATATTTCCGCATTCCATCTCCAGCTGTTTACATTTGTCACACAGACAGAAATTGTTAGGGTTAAAGCATGCGTCAAACAGATTGCGTTGATGTATTGCATGAAACTATAATACACTACATGAAAAGCACAAAGGAAAGATGAAAGTCTTCAACACCAATACATCACACCTATTCAAACATTGAAGTAAAAAAAAAATTTTTTTTAAATAAAAACAAAATCATCTTTACATTTCTAATAGCATTTCCAGCAATCACATTTTCTCAGTATTCAAAGTCACGATTCTTAGTTTGTTACAGTAAAACAAATATTTTATTCAATCCTCCTGAGACTAAACACCCACTTTCCACATGTCAACAATAACAGCAACGCACACTCGGAGCAAAGAAAGCATCTGAATTAATCATCGTCGATCGATTGATCGACCTAAAGCGCACAGAAATTCCACAAAGACAAAGTCCGAGCAGGAGCTGGTGTTTGGTAAAATAGAAATAAATTTTAGAATGAAAAGATGGTTGTTTAGTCATAAAATTTTTGGAAAATCATAGAAATTTAAGAGAAAACTACATAAATTGAGGATAAAATTAGAGACATTCAGAAGAAATTGCATAATTTCTAAGCAACTCACAAAAAGTTCACTTAAAACACGATTCCATACCAAATTGGCCATAGTCTTATACTAGATATTGTTATTATTGTAGCTGCAGTTCTTATAAATTACTTCTATCTAGACACTTTTTTGCTTATTTGATCTTATTAGCGACTCTGCGAAGACATGAGTACGTGCGTAGCCCCGTTATGTGCTACACTCTTAGAAATTAAACTGTTGTTGACCTCGTTTAAAGATATTTCCAGGCCTGACCTCTGCTCCACACACTCACAAAAAACGACATACAGCACATACCGCATTTAACCATTTAATGCCTAAGATTTTCTTCATAAAAACTATTTAATGTACAAGACATGTAACAGACATAATCATGTCATTGAAAAGCAAACAGTTGAAGTAAACTGTTCCTAAGCTTCTAGTAGGTAAAGTTTGCAATGTTAATTCCATGTTAATTATAAGTTAGAATTGTAATTATAACGTGGAATTTATAAGTTACAAAACATGAGTTTTGTTCTCCGCAAATTTTCTAATCTAACCAAACTGTTCCTCGTGCGCTACCAAAACTATCAAAACTAACAAATTCTCACTCGTAATACCACGAGTAAACAGTAAATTATGGAATAATTTTTCCGAGTTCTCCACGTGATTTATCATGCCGTGCTCTAGCATGGTATACACGCGGAGAACGAGGAAAAATTATGAGATAATCTTCTGTTCACGAGTATTCGAGGGATTATTTCATGAATCAAACGTTTAAAATTGGCCAAAACTTATCAGGATAAGTTTCTCCTACCCAGGCTCAATTGCTAACACGATTGGACCAATTCAATCATTTCTCCGCTTCTGATTGGCTGACGTTTGAGGAGTGTACGACTTTGTATTAAGGATTTTGACTCATTACTTGCCCACTTGCACTTTTTTTATACAAGTAATTTGTTTACATTTATGAAAATAAGTTTAAATACAACTTTATAAAAAATATAAAATTCTAACTCTTACACTTACACAATTTTCTCTTGAAAATTTACACAAACTTTCCACCGCTGACATCTTTCAACACACATATAACAACTTCATTTACCCCTATCACCCATTCCATAACTCACAATCACACACTCCACAACCCAAGCATTAAATAGATTTCTACAAATTAAAAAAAAAATAAAACCCCACAACATTCATCCCTCCTTCCAAGGGACCCACCTTAAGTATAAATAATTCCATCCACCAACATCCAATAAGAATTGCAATAACTTCTCCAAACCAACAAACAGAAAAAAAATTAACTTTTAAAGCATGGAAACTCATGAGTTATTAGTAGTGAGAAAATTTTATGCCTTGTTGAAGAAGGAACAGATAAAGGGGATGAGAAAAAGATTTTAGAGGAAAAAAGTTGGGACTTTATTTTATCACAGTTTCCCTTGCATTATATGTTGGAACTCTTCCAAGTTATTATATACGGGGCCTTAAGTTAGAAATGAGAGGGCATAATTTCAAGTTGGGATAAAAACTAGATGTGGATCAAGATTTACAATTTTCAGTTTGCTTGGCAGGTAAATTTTTTTTTTTTTTTTATTCTTTAAATTTTTTAAATTTTTGGATGATGTGTCTTAGATATGGAATTTTGATTGACAACTACCATTAGCTCAAAGTCGGTTGGTGGACTCGCAATAATTATTTCGCTTCTCGCTTTACTTCTTCTCCCTTTCTCATTTCTCCCCCTCTGCTAAATTTGTTCATAAGCCACACACATTAGTCGCGCTCAGAGTCAGTCTTTGGAAAATTTGCCAACCATCTTTCCCACCTACTTTAAATCCCAGTCGTCAATTTTCTAATTTCCAAAAGTGTAACTTCTTTCTCTGCCCAGCACTTCCAATTCCAGTCTCAATTTTGCAAAATTTAGCAAATGTCATAGTTGATTTGAAAAAGAGAATTGTGGGAGTTGGGGTTGGTGAAGAATTCTTTGGTTTTGTAAGAAAATGATTTCTGTACCCAGCTAAAAAAATCTACAAAATATCTACAAAAATTTAGCCGATTTGCAGTTTTTTAAAGTTTTTTTTTTACAGATTTTCTCTGACATTATTAATTGGATAATTGTGGTTAATTGTATTCAAAAATGAGGAATTGTTTATGTATGTTTGAATATAAAAAAGTGTTTAGGAGTTCTTTAGACCTGTATTTTCAGTGTTATAAATGATTTATAACGGTAGAAAAGACAAAATGAAAGAAATATTAGACTTGAGGATTGCGCGTTAAGATAATTTTTCATAACAAAACATTCTTGGCGGAATGAATTTATCATTTTGATAGCTGTTTCCAAATTGCAAATGAAAAGATTAAAAACAGCTGATAAAATCTGCAAAATTTTTGTACAAAAATAGTAATTTCTGCAAAAGAAATGTGCAAATTTCAATAACTTATTTTTCAAATGTTATTTTTCACTGGGGGGCCTTCAACTTCAATACTCGTATCATAACAACAACAGCAGTAAAAACAAAACAACAAATAAATATGAATTTTTATGTATAGATAAAAATTGATAAAAGAAAAAAAAATTGAAAAATTTTCCCAATTCTTAATACAGGTTGAACCTCAATATAATGAATTCAAACAAACAGAAAATATTAAAATCCAAAAAATTTAATAGTGAAAAAACCATTAAACACCGACGATCAGTCTTAAACTCAGAGAAATGAGAACTTCTGTCAGATAAAATGCGTTCATAATAATAAATAATTAATAACACCGCAAATTTATTTATCCGAACTTCAACAGATACGAATCAGTAAGGTACAGCGCCTTGGCGGCGCGTCCCATGAACGTAGGATAGGCGGCAATTCACGTGACGTACGGCGCGTCACCTGAACGCAGAATACAGTACGTCAGCGTACCGTATTGCGCCATTAGCATCTCGTATGCTAATTGGCTGGTTCCTATCCATAGAGGGCGGATTAACAACTTAAACTGTATATAAAGAGGGGTTTTATGTAAATAAATGTCTTTTGCAACCTCAAACGTCGTGTCCACGTGCTTAATCCAACCAATCAATAATTATAATAACGAAAACTTGGTATATCCAAACTTTTCCAACAGACACGTATCCAATCAAACTTTTAAAAAAATTCATTAAAACGCGAAATTCATTATAAGCGAGTTCATAATAACAAGGTTCAACGTCTACAACCGATCGAGCTCCGACAAATCTGAAATTAAAGCAAATAAACATTACCAAACTCATCCAACTCATCCCATTAAAAACACAACCAGACCCAAAAAAATAAATAAAAAGACATCAAACTCAACATGTACATGATGATTCCTTTCATTTTCATGCAAGACTAGTTATCGGCGATCAATCTCGCTACAAAAGCCGTTCCCATCTCTCAACTTGGACGTGATTAATTTCTCTCTCGGAGGGGGATCTCCTACAACAACAGCAGCGGCTCCTGTTTTTGTCAAAACCAAGCCAATCAAAACCTTTCAAACCATCCTCTCCATTTTTTTCAATAAACTCCATATCTTACTCATTAAATCCAAAACCTGCTTCTCATTAAAAAACTGAATAAAAAATGGATTTTTTTCCCATTCACCATCTCCGTCTCTAATATCAATATCTCAAAATCCTTTCCTCATTTCTAAGACTCAACTCATCCATGCAAAAAAAAAAAAAAAAAAAATGAGAAAATTTTTTTCAAAATATTTTTTTAAGAAAACAATATCAGGAAATGTAATACCTTACAACATGACAGTTGTTGCAAGTTTGGTAGTTTGTGCCCAGCTGCTTCATTCAAGAATTGAATGCCTCTTTGAGAACTGCATCGCACACATTGCATGTTAAATCAATGCAAATCCTTTAGCATGCCAGTGCTGGCAGGGGAAGTTTCCTAATGGATTTTCCCATCTCGACGATCGTTCGGTTAAGCCATGCAAGTGAATGGACGAAAGCATCGTTTGATTTCTTTTGCCAAGGGTGGGCAAATTGTCAGCCTCAAATGTTCCATTTCTTTCTCTTGTAAATATGCATGATGTCGACTTAAAGTGTCTATTTTCTAAAGTAATCCGAGGGTGTAAATAAAGTCTGCTGTTTGGTTTGGTGAATGTGTTAGAAAATCGTTAATGTAGGGAGTGAATAAATAAATTAGAGTTTGGAAATTTTGCAATGTAAATAACAAGTTTAAGTGGTGTTTGGATTGAATATTGTTGTAATTATCACAAATTTACCATAATATCTAAATGACAGAAAAATTGTGTTTCAGAATTTATTTGCTTCCATTTAAGATGAAAAATTTCCATCTCTAAAAAATTTACCAAAGTCAACTTTTGTACCTTCTAAAGCATCTTTTCTTTTGTAAATAAACTAATTGAATTAATGCTTCAAAGGCTTCAAAAATTTTATACACAGTGAAAAAAATACTCTTTTAAAAATATTTATCTACTGAATTCGAAAAGTCCTTTAAAACCATTTAATTGCATTTAAACATGTTTATTTTGGTATTTAAACTTCTAAGACATCAGCATATTTTCGTTTGTTTATGCATTCAGCCATATTTGCGGCATGAAAGATCACCAGATGAAACACGCAATTCACACATAAACATGTGTAATTGTTAAGTGCAACAAATTTAAACACACGTCATTCAAAAACAAAAGTTACACTTAAATACACTAAACACACAACTGAACATGTGCAACAGTTTTCGAACGCAGCTAGTGAATTTTTAATTATCTTAATTCTATTGAAACTAAATGTTGCATAAAAGAAGAGACTCTCCAATATTTTGGTGCCAATTAGACTCCAGGTGTCAAGATGATTCATGTCGATGAAATTTTGTGAGTTTATAAATTTTAATGAAATTTCGTTTAAATTTTAGATTTTATGTTGCATTAGAATTGTTTTTACATAAAATTTGCTCACATTGTTATGACATAATTAAAATATGTTTACCATGTAAGATCTTGTTGTAACCATGAAATTTCAGTGCGTATGAAGTGGGATTTAATAATTAGTACCTATTACATTGTTTTGACTTTGAAAATTTCTGCCCCTTATGAGCCCAGCTTAAAACTCGGGTGGGCTTTCCTGTATTTAGTACAATGCACACAATCCAGCGGCATAGTTTCACTTTCGTTTTGTAATAGTTATCTTTAAAAGGTTCACATGACCTATTTTACTTAATTTTCTACCACTAATAAGGGTTCTGCAGGTGACAGGAACCTGCTAAAACACTGGGGTGCCTCATCGAAGGTTAAATTTGGGGTGTGACAAATGTGCACACGCACTGGTCCACCTGTTGTTTTTTTTCGTCGATACTCGGAGGGTCAATTATACTCTTACCTTTCATTCAAATATGCAACTGCTGCATATCGATTTCCACATCTCCACTTCCCATATATTCGTCTCACCGCACGCATTGTACCACATCCATTCACCCTGCCATAAAAGAAAAAGAAAACATCAATAAAAAACAGAGCACAACAAACACTCAGAATTACAGTCATCATTTCAACCCATTGCCGTCACTGGACTCCTCACATCCATGACTTTACTTGAATTTTATATTGAGATAAAACTTCAAAAACGACTGTAATTTGCTAAACTTTACTTCAAAGTCCACTCAAATGCGTCTCTTGATGGCCAGTGAGTGGCCTCAATCCTCTCAATTGAGGTGATGAATGAAGCGAAATCGCAGCTATTTTCCACACACATACACAGGAAAAAGTCCTTACCCAACCACTTCTATTCTTTCTCCAACGACGAGAGAAAAGATCAGTAATCTCTTCTAATATAATCCCAATATCCTCTCAACCCATCCTTTCTTTCTGCCCTTTATCTCGACCCACCATATACTTTGATATTACAAATGACCATGACTTTTAAAAGTCCCAGACAAACTCGGAGAAAAAAGGTTTGCGTAAGAGTTTTTTTACATTTCGGCAAATCGCCAATATTTTTTTTTACTGTAAAATATCCGATTAATTTTTTTTTTTTTTTTAAGTTGTTTATTTTTTTCTTTTTGAGGAAAAAAAGATCAAGAGAGGCGAGAAAGATTAATGAGCAAGAAAAGTTGATCAATTTTCTTAGCTGGGGTGGAAATGAAATCTGTATTGATTTGTAATGTGGGGAAAAAATGTAAATAAAATTGTTTTGGGAGTTTAAATGAAGTGATGAAAAGTTGGTTAAGTTGTGGAAGGTTTAAGGGGAATGATGGGATTCAGTTGAAATTGGAAAAATTTAAAAGAAAAGTGAAAAGATTTAAGAGAAAAGTGCAGAAATTCAGTAAAAATTGCAAAAATTTAAGCAAAAACTGCAAAAACATAAGAGAAAACTGGAGAAATTCATTGGAAATTGCATAACATCAACAAAAATCTACAGAATTTAAAAATAAAAGATGAAATAAAAGCCGCTCTTAGAAAAAAAAATTGAGA
Source organism: Stenotaenia linearis (assembly GCA_034700445.1). Taxonomy (NCBI): domain Eukaryota; kingdom Metazoa; phylum Arthropoda; class Chilopoda; order Geophilomorpha; family Geophilidae; genus Stenotaenia; species Stenotaenia linearis. The sequence goes on along the minus strand of JAQIXT010001409.1, from coordinate 7,100 downwards.
TTCTGAAAACATACTTTACATGAAATCCAAAAATGACATTAACATTAGTTTTTGTTTAATTTAAGCTGGCAATTAGAAATTCAGCTTCTTCCTAATCAATATCAGAATTGAAAACAAATTTGCAAGACAAAAGGCTGCACTATTTGCAATTAACAAAATAATTAGCAATCATCAAGCAAATGTTGAAGTTTCCTATAAGTGTTTATTGAAATGTCAGTTGCAAAATGTTAATGTAAAGTTGAAAATGACACAAATGACTCATAACTACAGTATTTGGTTTATATAAAGTAAATTAAAACAACTTGTGATTCCTTCAAGCAAACATGCAGATTTGAATGTCACCACTGGAGTGACAGTTAATTATAGCATAATGCTGGGATCAGGTGGTCAGCCATTATTTTTTAAAATATATATAGTACAAGTAGTTGCAGTATTACAAATTAACATGTTTCAACTCTTGAATATGTCTTCAATAAAGACCAAATCTTAGTTCAAAAACCTATTGAAAAATCAAGATTCCCTGAAACCATTAAATTCATCAATAAACCACTGGATTTCATCCACTGGGAATATTTTAAGGGTAAGCTGCATACACCTTTTCCAGAATAAATAAATTAAACATGTGAGCATAGAGATTTAAAGTTTTTCTCTTTTGAGAAAAGGGGAAGGGAATGGTTTTACTAAAACCAAATACTAAAGAGCAAAATTGTTAATATGACAAAAAAAATTGTTCTAAATAAACTGTAATGTATGCACAATTGGATTTTGATTTTCCTATTTTTAGTTTTTCAGAAATGTGTGTAAAGCAAATGAATTTAATTAAAAGGACAGCGTCACGTGAAATCTTACTTCCATACAGGCCTCAAATTGCTCCTCAAATGATTTCCAGCTAGTTAAAGTTCCATCAAACTTCTGAATTGCCAAGCTATCTGAAGCCCCTGATGTAGAATGGTAGCTGGACGCTGAACAAAACTTCACATCATATTGCCTATTGGACCAATAATAGAGTTGGTTTGCTTCAAAAATCAATTTTATTTTGGTGAAACCTATAATAACAATTAAATTCCTATTAAAAATATATTCGGAATCACCAACAAAATCCCTCTCACATAAACCTTCAAAATTTTTATCAACTCAGTGACAAACAACCAAACCAAAAAAACATCATCCGATTACCAAAAAACTTTTTCATATTCCTCAACAAGCAAATTCATGTTAGAATCCTATACAATTTCCCCTTTACTTTAAAAGAAATTCCTCCATGTGTTTTGGAGATTACTAAAAGCACATGGACATTGCTAAGCCTCACCTTTCTCAGCATGAAAAAACAGTAGCAACAAGATGGAAAGATATTACACCTTTCTACAACATAAAATGGAAATTGCTTATTGTATTAAAACTTTTCATGAGCTAAACTAGCAGTGTCTTTTTTCAATCATAAACCATGGGTGCATCACAAACTAAAATCCAAAGAGTTGCAGGGAAGAGAAATCTATTTTTTCTTCTTGTTTTTTATATTCTTTTTTTTGCATTTATGGCTGTTCTTATGCAAACATCACCAGCAATTTTACTCTGTTTAAATCCTTCATGTTCTTTGTTGAAGGGGAAGTGAAAGAAAATATAAAACACATGAAAATAATCCTAGTCACTCTTAGGCACATGAAGTAGTATATAAAATATTGAAACCTTTCTTACATGGGTACTTTACTGAATCAATAAAAATGGAAAAAGTTTTGTACAATATTCCACTTTTTATTGTTGTTGAGAAAGTTAGATTAATGATGAAGTAAAAAACAATGATTAATGCATACTTCTTGTAGAGTAAATAGAATAAAGTAGTGGGTAAGAGGTTCACTGGCATGAATTTTTTTGCAACTTTAAGACTGAATTGTCATTGTAGGAAAATGACTAGTAGTTTCTGGAGAAAGTTTTGGTTTGCATTTCTGCAGAATAAGATGTTTAACATTGTTTGAAGTAGGTTATTAGCTATTGCAGATCCTGGGATTAGTAAGTTATAAAGCACTACCAAATTAAACTAAAAATGTTTCATATTAAAGACAAAATGCCATGCATTCCTGCAATAGAAATCTAAAAGTACTCCATACAGAAAGAAATGTGAATTCTTCCCGTCTTCGCTTGATGTCAACATAAACTTGTTTGACTTCAATCCATGTCCATTATTACATTCTTTAAGTTAATAGAGAGTTTGTGGAGTTTTTCCTTAGAGCTATACCTCAGAAAATTGACTTTTTAAAAGCCAGTTAAAAGGGTCAGTTTTTACTTTAGGTTTTTAATGGTAAGGGAGGTCTCAGGTACGTTAGAATAATCAAACAAGCAAGACAACATAATTCAATTCGAATCTCAAGTCAAAATTACCCAGACATAAGTTAGGGAAAACTAAAGGAAAACTTATTCGTAAATTTTTCTTATACAGTCCCTTATTATAGCTGAAACCTTACATTATTTCTTCTCTAAGGATCAGCTCTTGTGTAAGGGACAGTGTAAGGAAAGAGCTCCGCAAACTCTAGTGATTACAAATCCATAAACTATGCCATTAGTGCTTTTCAACTTTATAATTGAAATTTCTGCTCCATCTTCTGTTATTTACAAATTAGAAAATGAATGAACTTGAAAATCATGATCACCAACACCTCAGGTAGCATTAACATCTCTGGGAAGTAGCATCTATATAGAATGTCTATGGTAATTAAATAGAGGCTTTTAATATCAGAGCGATATTGTAGCAGCAAAGAAATTTTAGGTAATTCTATCCACACATCTCAGTTATACAGAATGTCTAATGTAGATTTACGTCTATATTTCAGCAATATGGAATCTATTTACTTATATCTCAACAACAAAGATGCAATATAGTTGTGTTACCTGGGACATTGCTCCACTAGGGTTCCATGACAAAATATCGCGTGGCAAAATATCGCACGACAAAATATCGTGAAAAAACCTCTAAAAACATGACAAATTAAATGTAGGAATCTCCATCCCAGCATCCTAGCCTAACAAGGGGGCTCCTGCCCCCCTTGGTCCCCCCACCTAACCTAAAAAACTCCAATAAGATCAATTTTTGCCGCGCGATATTTCGTCGTGATACGCCACTAGGTCTTCAGAGCAATTAGTCTATCTATAACCACATCCAAGATATTAGAAGCTAATCAGACTTCACCGTATAAACAATTTATCTTACTGATTTATCAGAACTTCACCACATTCAAATCACAATTAAGCAGACCAATTTCACAATCAAATCCTTCCATCTTTTTCCTTGCATTCCAAATGGAACAGCATCAATGACTAAATTGCACAGCAGCAAAGAAAATTTACAACTAGGACTGAAATGAGAAGATGAGATTTTTTAACTTCAATACCAACAAACCCAACAGGCAAAGCTGATAATGGGGAAGAGAAATAAGGAGTCTGCAATGGTTCGAACTTTTAAGAGCATCTTTACCTCTGCCTTTTACGCCTTTTTATTACTTTTCCCCTCCCTTGCAAATGGAACTCATCTTTACTCACCCATCTACACAGTGCATTAGAATAAGTGAAGAAGTAGATAGGTAAGTATTTGCCACAGACAACTTGGTATTGGGAGAGCGAAAAGAGGGAAAAGTTTTCCCCCCTCTTTTCTGGAGATTGACTGTGTCAATAGTTTTGCGGTGTTTTTTTTTCCAGTTACATAAACCTGAAAGTAATGGCGAGATTGAAAGCTGGAAAAAGGGGACAGAAAAACATGCTGGGGGAAAAGAGTGGAGGGAATTCATTTATTGAAAAAAGAAATCACTTGCAACTTCAATCTTAGAACTTCTTACTTTGCTAATGAGGCTTTTGTCCATTGTAGAGTTATGGAGATTTCAGTGTGCGAACAAAGCAATCGCACATGCAAGGGGGAGTGCAAGGGTGCATTTGCAAGTCCTAAGAACCTCTAAATTCGCCTAAAATTAAAAAATTCAATCCCTTTAGTATTTGCAAAAAAGCAATAGAGTAAAAATAGTCAACCTCTTAGTGCAAGACTGATTGAACATAATGATAATGTCGAAAAGCTTAGTCAAAATGAAAAATTTTGCAGATCAAAACATACACGTTAAACAAGCGTAAAAAACCTTAGATAAAATTATCATCTGGTGTATGTGTACCAACCTTAAAATAATGATAACTTTAAAAACTTAATTGAAAACTTAAAACATTTTAATTTTTGAAAAAGTAATGTTTTGCACCCTCCAAAATTAATTTCTACATATTGTTAGTGGTTCTACTAACCTTAGGCTTATTTTATTTGGTTACTAGTTGTTGACTACACAGAAAAACAGTTTGCAAGTGATTTGGACAAGATCAACTATGGTGATATGATGCTTTGTGTCTTTATGAATTCTTCATGGACATTTAATGGATTTAGTAAAGAAGTGATATTTCACAGTGCTGAAAATGAATTTTTGTTTTGATAAGTCACCAAAATCCAACAACAACTTGAATGATCTTCAAATAAGTCTTTTGGCTATTTGCGCAAGAGCATTGCTGACTTTATATATTGAGGGTCTTTCAATCAAATAACACAGAATTGTTGTCTCTTTCTCAGCTGTCCAAACATTTATTGCTTACCTTTTCCGTTTTATGGCTGTCGTGGTCATGTCACACGCCATTCGCTTGATGGCTGCCATTTTGATTTTGGTACTAAAAGTCACGTAAAAGACAGCAAAAGTCACATGCGGAAGAAATAGACTTCTAAACTCAGCTATGCGTGCTATATCATTTTCAGCTTACAAAATTCAAAAATAACTTTTACACCTTGAATAAACCTAAAATGACATTTTACATATCCAAATCCACATTTTCTTCTTTTCTAAATATACAAAATAATTTTGGTCTCTTAAAACCCTTCAACTACCAACAGTGTTTACATTTGTAAACACCTGACTTTGGGTATAGGAAAAGTTTTTTCCTATTAAAGATAAAAATCTGAATTTTTTTTACTTTTAAAGTCAAATAAAGTTTAATCCTAGTGAATTTCAGCATCATTAAACCATTATTTTATAAATTAATCGCTCGTGCAAAATTTTTGCCTCTTGCAGTCACAGCAAACGGTTTCCTGCAATCGGCTAACGCGCTTGTGTTTGACTTTATTATAACCAACGACAGGGAAGGCCTAAAACTACCCCCTGGATTTACAACTCCTCAGTGAATGGACTTAATCCATTATCTAAAAAGTGAATATTTTTCACCCCTCTAATGACTAAAGTTGGCAAATCTGCAAAAGCACTTCTTCACAAGGATTTGAAATGTGTTTACAATTGTAACCATGCATGGTAAAAGACGTGGATTTCTTCCACGGTATTTGAAGGGTTGAAATACCAAACGTTTAGCAAGAAACCGGCAAAACAATAAAAAATAGAAAAAAAGATGGAAAAATGAGAAAAGAAGAAACGATTTCTGTATCTGTGGCCAAATTACCTCGTGGCAATTTATTTACTGGGTGACATTCGCTTCGCCAAGTGGCCTATTTATACCTGTTACTTGAGTAATAAAGCCGTCAGTCGTCAGGGGAACAGAAATCGAGTAAAAGGCAACTCTCACACCCTCCTCTGAAACAGTTATACACAGGGACAGAAATTGATTTCCACCAATGTAGTATACAACTGCTCTTTACACTAATAGAAAGCCAACTGCAAACAGAGTAGATAACGATTGAATCGCAGCGTATCATCTCACACCAAAGCGCTTGGCTAATAGGGAATACTTAGGAACTGGAATCCACCTTTTCTTTTCTGGACAATGATTGGAGAAAATGATGAAACAGAAACAAGAAACAAGACACAATAAATTACTAATTTTTTCAATCTGTTTTACCGATATTTCGGTAGCAACGCTATCAATTTAAACTGTGTTGATAGCATTTGATGCACTCATTTAAAAATTACAGGACTTGGAAAATTTCTGCCGCTTAAAAGTCCTGACTCTGAAGTGGTCTGGACTTAAACAAACAAGAAACGTGAAAAAACGAGACAACACCTACACCAATCTATTGAATTGCAAATTGCGCCGCGAATAAACGGAAAAAATGGCATTATTAAACAAACAAAAAACCCGGATTTTCTCGTTACCAAATAATCGTTTAAGTGACGTCAGGTTTTTGTTACAAGAACAAATTTGAACAAACTAAACGGAATAATCCGTTTATAAACGCAAGACTGAACGCACCTAATGTCTCACAGAATTCCTATAAGACAAGTTTTTAAGTTGGGACCCCCTTTCCCCCACACCTACCATTGCACATAAACTTCTCCCATTTTAAATTGATAACACAACCAAATAACAAATTAAAACTTTTTTCTCCCACTGACATTTATCCCCCTTATTTATGAGATCACCCAAAATTACTACCTACCAATTAACTCCATTGTCTCCAGCCATAACCTTTAAAAACAATTGCCACTTGATCTGCAATAAAACAAGAAAAAAAAATTCAAATTATAAAATTTTTCCAAATACCAAAAAGAAACCTTTAAAAAGAAAAAAAAATATCCCCATCTTTATTTAAACTGCATATAAGAAAAAAAATCAGTTGGGGGCCAAGTCAAACAGTACGTAACTTGGAAAAAGTCAAATTTTAAGACCAGGGTCCATCTCTATGTTAGGCGATGGAAGAATGTGATTACATTTGGTATCAGGTGGGGAAATGCTCACTTTTATAGAAGCCATAACTCTTTTTTCCTCCTTCCACACTTTACACAGATGAAAGAGGGGAAGAACACGTGTGTCCACCAAGCACGGATTGAAGACGCACAAGAGCCACATATAAAACGCCCAAATACCATGACGAGCTGCTGGAACTTGCCGCCACGACAAAGATCAAACTTCTTTTTTTATGACAATCCAATCTCTTCTCTTTTTTTTTTATTTTTTTATTTTTTTTTTATTTTAAACTTTTTTTTTTTATTTTCTAACACAGGTCTAAGGCGACAGGTTCAGATATAGAAATATAGTTTGCGAAAGAAGAGAAAAAAAATCCGAGCTAAAAAAAATCTACAAAAAATCTACAAAAATTTGGCCGATTTGCAGTTTTTTTAAAGTTTTTCTACAGATTTTCTTCA
>JAQIXT010001408.1:0-15994 GCA_034700445.1 Stenotaenia linearis | reverse complement strand
TCAATTAATATACCTTACAATGCAGGGTTAAAGTTTAAACCTCAACATTCTTTCACCAACTCTTAGGTCAACTCTTACATATATTTTCTTACTAAAAGGTATACTTGAAAGATATTTTGACCTATGTTAAACCTTATCAAATCCAAACTAAACCTCTCACTTGTACTTCAAAATTTTTTAACCTTTCAGGTAATGGTTTTGTACCATAAAGGAATAATCAAACAATTTTAAACCTTTCTCTACCTTTTTGTCCCTCTTTTCTACCTTATTCACTGAGTGTGCACTCCTAATTACGACAACTCGCTAAGCTATCCTTGCTTAGGTTTAGGGTTGAAGATTTTGATTGCACTCGTAGCGCTCAAGCTACAGGACAGAACGGTGAAACGAAGTGGTGAACACGTAGGGACTATCCCGGACTGAAGGATGCAGCCACTCTGCCTGCCCTTCGTGGCGAAGTAAAGACTTCGAATATAGGTGAAAACCGATCTTGAAATAACCTGTTGGATGTTCGGAACTCCGTTAACCCTCAGACTACAGGGAACTGGACTTAGGCTCCCAGTTACGATATCTCGCCCCTCCTATCCAAGGAGAGCAAGAAAAGGTAAGGTATCCCGCCCCTCTCATCCCAAGAGAGCAAGACAATGACTTGATCGGAATCATCAGCTACAGTATGAGAGCTATAACCAATGAAATATTTTGACCAAGTGAGGAAAATAAGTCTTTATTTTTCCAACTCAGCAATTCTCCCCTTGAGAACCAACAATGGAGCAGGCCAAACACCAGCATATCCTGCCCTCCGCTGTCAGTCACTCAAAGAAAAATAGGAAATGTTATTTTAGAAATAAAACATCATTTATTTTACAAATAAAACTAAATGTAACAAATACAAATATTTGAACAAACTTTGAAACCTTTCTAAATTTAACCCTTTTTGGTAACCCTTTAATCACTCAATGCTGAGTGGTTGAAAAAGTTACCGCACTTGGTTTCACACAATTTAATTATAATTTTTAATATGAATAATGAAGCAAAATTGTAGTAAATATTTTTAAAGTTCCATCACTTTATAAATATTATTTCAACTAAAAGCTTTGTGCAGAATCCAATTTTCTGATAAAATATTTATCACTTAATTTTTCAGTTAAAAACAAGGAAAATATTTTTCCTATCAATGTCTGGGAACTCTTTTAAAATTTAAATTGAAAATTAGTTCTGTTTACTTTAAAGCACAATCTATTCAACTTGTGGCTATGAAATTATACCATTGACATAACATTATGCAATAATTCACAGATTGAGCTCATTTCATTTCATATCACTGAGGAAATTTACTGGAATCCATATACATTAACTTCCATTATATTATTTATTTTCATTTCTATCACAATTTATACCCTAAAGCCTGTGGAAATCCATTGATTCAAATACCATAAATCCCATACATTGCTACATTAAATAAATATAATTTACTCTCACAAAATTAACTTAATGTGAACTTAATTTACAGAAATGACAAAATTTTCACTTTTCAAACATTGTGAAAAAGATAGATTTACAGATGTGTACAGATTGTAAAGTTAATCAAATTCTATACAACTTGTAAAATTTATAATTTTTATAAATGTATCAAATAAGTTATCGTAAATGTACGTTTAAATTTGTAAATGTGATTTATAATCTTTACAATGGTGTAAAGGTTTGTAAATATAATACTCAATAGTTACATGGGCTCAAGTGTTTGTAAATGTAATTTTACATTTGAATTTTTCATTTTTTTTTACACTTTTTAATGTAAATTTGATCTTTTTTATGCAGTGAAGTTTATGAATGTGTAAATAAGTAAAATTTAGAGCTATTTCTTAAATTATACACTTTGCTGTGTATAAATTGTAGTTTAATTACTTAGAAGCTTAAGAAAGTCTGATTTATGGCTCTCTGCTCTTAAGTAATATGTAAAAAGGTTTTAGTCACTTTAATGTTTTTATACTTTCTATGAAAGTTAATTTCATAAAAATAATTTTTGCCATTAAGAGTTTGTGTTGAATTTAGTTTCTATGTTTATATTCAAATATTTCTTTTCAACATCTAAAAAGTGATTAAACAAGTCTGATGGAAACGCCTTAAAGCTTATTCAAACTGACAGAAGATGAAAGGAAAAAGAAATCAATAAAAAAATTGAGAAAGTTGAAAAGGATAAAAAAAATTGTATTTCTATTCTCATCCATTTTCATTAAAGTTTATTAAGGAGAGAAAATAAACTTACGAAATGAAAATATTCTTTAGCTTTGAGTAATTGACATTAGTCCCCAGACTTCATTCTTCTTAAAAAAATTAAATTTCCCCATTTCAAATTCACTCCAACCCCATTTTATTTTCATCATATAAATTCCGATTTAGTTCCATAGATAACCTCGAGTGAAAGACTGTCAAATCTGCTCGCACCGACCTATTGGACGGAAACAAATTTCGACAGAACAAGCGGACGTGCCAACAGCCTTTGAACAACACGCATGCGGCCTTCCATCTTACAACGATCAAAAGACGCTGAATACTAACATAAGAAAAGACGCGTTTAGTACTTCTGACTGAATTAGAACTGAATTTAATTCAGTAGAAAGTAATAAACATTTCTTTTCTTATGTCAGTACAGTTGGGATCCAATACACTCGCCACTCGCCACATGTGATGAAATAGTCGTTAACGTGCGTCGAATTGATATCTTATTCACCGGGGTCGGCATCGAGGAGTCGGATCCAGTCGACCGTTGTTTTGAGTATGCCATGGCCTAAGGGGCGACCCAAGACGCTTTCCCCGGACCAGAGGCATTCCAAGAACAAAAATGTAAATTTTTATTGTGTATACAATTACACTTTATTTTATTTTTTAATAAAAAAAAGAAAAAATGTATTGTAAAAGTTACACTAGTAAAAATAAATTTGTGTTCTTACTGTATAAAAGATGAAGAGCAGATCTAGACAACGTCAAATTACTCATGAATGACGAATGTTATTACAATGTATTCTTATGTGGATTGTTTAATCTGCATCCACGGATTGCTCTTAGGTTTGGGGGCCGGGTGCAGCATTAAGGCGGAGCTCGGTGTTCTATTCCCAAAGAAGTAGTCAAAAGAGGTAAAGGAAAAAAAATGAATGTATGCAAATTTACTTTTGTTGGAAATAAGCACAATTTTTTTTCTTGGCAGCAAGATGTTCAAAACGATTTTTTTTTGTTGAAAAATTTGTCATGTAGGCAAAAGAATTCAGTGTCTTTTGCCAAAAAGTCAGTAATTTTAGCCAAAATCTTAAGCAAAATTCAGAAATGCTGACCAAAACTTAAGCAGCTTTGCAAAATAATTTAGTGATTTTGAAAAATTTAAATAATTTTGGCTTAAAATTAAACTCTAAAAATTAAAATTTTTGCTAAAGGAAGTAATATTGGCCAAAAAATCAGCAATTTCCAACCAAACATTCAGCATATAAAACATTCCAACCTCTACCCAATTGAGTTGTAAGAAATTGCAATGCAGTGAAGCATCCCCATGCGGGACCAAGTTCAGCACACCTCCCACACTCACCTAGAGCTGGCTCTGCCCGCATCACAGTCTCAACCATAAAATGAATCCAAATGGACAGAATCATAACTGCTTAACTTTCATTCCACCTATTCAGACCAGGGGTGGTATTCACAAAAACTAACGTAAGTTTTTGCTTAAGTCGAAAACTTAAGAATTTCATACACAAAATCTTAACTAAACTCATTGTTGTATTCTTGCGAAAATATTTGCATAAGTAAAATTTTCTATTGGAAAAAAACAATTTTTAGGAAAATGCTTAAGTAACCTCTTTCATTTACATAAGAATTTGCGTAGGAATTCTTTCATGAATACCAACTTTTGCTTAGCATTAACTTACGTCAAAAAATTATCATAAGTTGCGTTTGTGAATACCAGCCAAGAACACTATACACCACGCGCTAAAAGTAAGAAAAATAAAGAAAAATGAAGAAAACCGAGAAACGTAAAGCGAAAAAAAGATCACTTTCTTCTTGAATAAAGATAGAGGCGAAGAACCTTCACCTGAGTCTATATGTCTTGATGGGAGCGTGTGGGAGGAAAAAAAAGAAGAAGAAAAAAGACATTTTGTGTATGGGAGGATGACCCAATAAAATGAAAACAGTCACCAATCGGTCCTAATTCAATTTCACACTCGGTCGCTAAAAGGGTCGAATAGCTGCCGTATAAAGGCAATGAAAAGATATAACATTGTATTTTGCTATTTCTAGTTTCGATTTTTTATTCTGTTGTTTTCGTTTAGTGCCGTTTTAAAATAGTTTTACGTTATTTGTAATTTTATGTCTGGAGAAAAGTTTGTTTATATAGTACTTTAAAGTTCAATAGAAAGTCAGAAATGAAATTGAAACTGAATCCAAATAATAAAATGATAAAAAATAAAAATTTTAAAAAATAAAAATTCCCATTATTTACATACATTCATTCATGATGAGAAATGATACAATAACAAAAGAATTTCATGTAAACAAAGACTGCTGGTTGTCTTCATGCAATTTTTGTTAGTAAACAAGATTAAAATATAGTGGCTGTTTTTTAATAGAGGATTTCTAATAAAATATTAACAATCTAATTCATTATTTATAACAATAATTAATAATTAATTTTGTAAAGCGGTAAGAATTTTCATTTTGAATTCACTTAAAATATTCAAATACAGTCGAAGCCGCTTATATAGTAAACACGGTTAATGTTGTCAATTGACTACAGATTTAGAAGAGACTAAATTTGAACAAAATGATCTAAAATTAATCTAAAATCATCTAAAAATGATCAAAAATGATCAAAAATTATTTTTCCCCAAGAACAGAAAATTAAAATTTACCAAACACTTTCCAATTTTGCATTCTCAATGCACGAGCAATTGATTTTACCAAATAAATCCTAAAATTCCTCACATTCCCCACTTCAGAACATCTTCCCACACCACAGGTGTCCACCTGTAACACATTACCTTTCCCAACCATCCACTTCAAACCCAAACTCAATCCAATCCTCAATCACACAACTCTCCCACGCCATTCCTATTAATAACCCCAAACTTGTATCCAGGCCACAACCCCTATCACAAATCACAAACAATAACCCGCACATCCTGTTGCCCTTAAACACGCCGGAAGCACACCAGAAATAGATTGCAGCTCGACTCCACACAGCGTGGATCAGTTCTAACGAGGAACAGCAATACGTGACAATTTTTTTTTACTTTTTCACAATTTTAGCGAATTTCAACAAAAAGTGATGTTTCATGTCACGCGAGGCGTAATGGGGAGAGACACCATTACATGTCAAGCATGAAGAGCAGTTGGTCGGTGACCAATATCCCAAGACACTGAAAAAACCCATCAACATGTACTCTTGAATCATTATTAAATTTCCAAGTTTGATCATTACTTGAGGGATGAAAGGGGTGAGAGGTAATGGAAAAATGAGTGCTGTAAGGTAATCAAATTTTCACGAGGTAAAATTAAGTCTTATTTATTAATATATGGTTACTGTGTTTCAGATATTATCCGGGAGGAAAGAGTGGAGTGAGTAATGAGATGTGTTGTTGTGTTGTAATGATTGGTCAGTTGGTAGGAAAGTAGAGACAATGTTTAGTGTTTAGAAATAACAAGTTAAAGAGATGTTGGAAATATGCGTTAAAAATTTAAGGTGTCAAATGGTTTAACTTAATGTTTTGGATCATTTGTCTTTAATGATGTTGAAAATTAGAATAAATGTATCGGAGTAACAGCAAAAGTTGATTCAACATTATTTATGCAATGCGAATTAAATGAAATGTTGGAACAACATTAAAATGTCATTTAAAAACATCATTTCAACACTTAAAGTTGAATTAAAATTTATCGTATCAATTAAACGTTATTAAAAAAACATTAAATTAAGGATGGGCATGAAGTTGACATGAATTACTTGAACCAACTTGAGTCAACTCGACTCCAAATGTCGATTTGAGTTGATGAAATTTTGTGAGTCTAAAAAATTTGATGAAATTTATGAAATTTTCATTAAATTTTTACCAATTTTAGATCAAATATAGAATTAGTATTTAAAATAAACACATCCAGATTACTGTGCATACTAATTTATGGTTTTTTTGTGTTATTTATTTCGATCAACATGAAAAAAATATGGCTGCTTTATTGGGATGTTTGAGAAACCAATTCCAAAAAAAAAAAACATTTTTAGTACAATATAATTTCATTTTACACCATTTCTTACTCCGTGTTTAAATACTTAATTGTACCACTTTAGGAATGACATTATGCTTAGAATATTTATTTTAAAGGTATTAAAGGTACCGTTACACTTTAAAACCTAAGGGCCAGTTCCATCAAACCCAGTTAAATGTAAGTGGAGTTTAATCAACTTTAAATTAAGTTTAATCAAAGCAATGTTGTTCTCAAGAGATAACTACTGTTCAAAATTGAAGTTAAATATTTAATCTGCAGTTAAGACTACTTACTTGTTTGCTTGGAGTAAAATTAATCATGCGATGCATCTAACTAATCGCAATTTGTAACCAAAACAGACTGGTGCAACAGAATTTTTTAACTGAATCTTAACTGAAGATTAATTAAACCTGAATTTAATTGACTTTGGTGCAACCGGCCCTAACAGTTTAAGACTGTATAATGTTTTTAGGTTTTCTCATTTATTAAAATTATGTGCCGGCAAGTGTTCATTTCCTTTTAAAGACTATTAACAACAGGAGATCTTTAACGAGAACCTTACACACTTTTATGCCTTTTTCATTGGGTGTGGGATGGTTATATATTATATTACATACAGTATTACATTTCTTTATTATTCCAAGAAGCTATTATTAAATTAATGGTGTATCTTTTATAAATATATTGTATTTTAATAATATTATATTCAAAATATATTTAAAATAGAAAAATGTATTTCGTTCCGTGCGGGTAATTTCATAATAAAAAAGAAAACTCATTGCTCCTATTGCAAAAAAGATCTGATTACCAATCGTAACTCATCTATTCCTGGCCAAAAAAAAAGGAAAAAAATTTACACAGCAATTTTCAGCTCGCAAATGACATTTGTTAAGATTTTATCTCGAATCAAAAGTTTGAAGTTGGCCAAAAAAAGTAATAAATATGAAATCAGATCTTTATTGCGTGACTAAAAATGCTCTTTAACTTCTCTTCAAATGATTTTCAAACATTCCTAGTGCTCACTTCAAGCCAGAAAAGCAAAAAAGCCAATTGCGAACTGTTTGTTTGACATTTTTTCGTTATAATGTGGTTTTTACATCCCGGGTTTACTTTTTTATCCATGAAAGACTAAGAAATATTCGAAAAATGACTAATGACACATTATTATTAATTAATTACTTGATAACTTAATTTTTAGGTCAATAAATGTTAGTTTTACTTAAAAAATTTCATTTAAATAACATTTCATATATATGCTGTAAGACAGAGCACAAAAAACACTGCAATTCGCTAAAAAACCCAATATAACGAAATTATTTTGCGGTCCCTAGCGTTTCGTTATAAAAAGGTTCTTCAATTGTAAATAAATTACCAGCAAAACATTTTTTATCACTATCACTATCGTACAAATTAATTTCTAAATTAGTCAACACATAATTAATGGTAATTTTAATTCAATTGAGCTTGATTAAATGATCAGACATTGATCGTACATTGAAATTAGAATTGATTGGACAGGACTTAGGGGCGGACATTTCAATAATTGTTTGCCAACGCAATGCTTGTCTCAATAAACCAATATTCAATATGAGGAAATGGAAGAAAAGCAGCTTAGCTTCGCTTTTCTTCAATTTTTTTATCAACAAACAATGCAGTGAAGCGTGTCTGGGAGCTCCAGGCGGAGCTTTTAAGAGAAATGAAAGGGTAGAGATAAGAAATTTCAATTGCATTTCTCCTTTACTGTAGAATTTTAATTTAAATAATGAGGATTGCAGTTTGGAATATAATTTGAAGTTATTTAAATATTGAATCACTGAGTGATTATATTTGATTACATTTTTGTGATGGGTTTACTGAGGAGTTTAATTGAAATTAACACCTGTAGTTCAATTAGTGAGTTTGGATGTTATTGTAGGGTTATTACAGGTTTATTAAATGTTGTATATAGTGTTTGAAGTAAAGTTTGATGATGTTGTAGGAGTTCAAAAGTCTCCGGTTTATGGAACTTGCTATGAAGTAAGAATTGCTGTTTAATTAGGAAAGGTGTACAAAAAGCAAAGGTCTTGCTCATAAGGGTTATCATAGTGATACTAAAATAGTGTTAAAGTAGGCTTTGAAAGTTTAATATTGTATTAGGTGACCATACGTCCCCGGAATATGCCATGTGTCGCCGGGCGAATCTTGTCCCCGGTTTACAAGTTTTTCTGAAATCAATCGCAATTGACTACAGTTTAACCTTTTTTTAAAGGTTTACATTGGTTTATCAGGTAGCTATGATTGATTTAGAACAATGTGAATCCTTTTTTCTTTGTTTTACAAAAGAAACAACAAAAAATAAACCAGAGATCTCAACCCACAACCCCACAGAACCCACACTCACAAATTTATCATTGTTTTTATGAGAACATCAAACCTTTTAGGTCCCCGGAACCACCTAGGGAAAAATGGTCACCTTATTGTTGTAAAATGTAAAAGTGATTTAGAACTGTTTAAAATGGTATATTAGTCTGAAATGCAATTCAAGTAGTCTCGTGGCACAGTCTAAAAGTAGTCTACAATAATCTAAAGTAGTATACAATAGTCAAAAGCAATATGGAATAGGGATGTACAATATTATTTTTTTATGAATGCAATGCAATATTAGGAAAATATGTATCTGCAACATATAGTTACCGTAATATGACGCAAATTATCTTGCAATTTTGCGATATTGCATTTTTTCCCAATCTTTCATAAATTGCGAAATAACTGTAAAAATATAGCAAAATTACAGAAGTCATTTTAAAGACTCAAAAATGCAGAAAAATACAAAAATTTTAAAATAACTGTAGAAATACAAAATAAAATAACAAATTTTAATAACTGCATTATTGCAAAATTTCAAATTATTGCATATCCCTAGTATAAAAGTATATCTGAAGTCACACAGAATAATCTAATGAGGATAAATTGAATTTTTAAAAAAACTCCAAAAAATTGTTGATCCGTAAAATTAGAAATAACTACTCAATTTCAAATCCCAAAAAAACCACAAAAAAGTCACTTTAACAAACAATACCCAAACAACTATTCAAAATCCCTACAGACCACAACCACATATTGAAACTCGCACAAATTCAATAAATTAACCAATCCTTTTACCTCTCTTAAAATCCCACTCCAACTTAACCCCAACACAACAAAAACCTTTGCCAACAAGATTTGTAAAAGCAGGAAAGAGGAAGTCACCTATTTGTTTTCTCTGACTTGGAAGTGTCGCTTGGAAGAAGCGATGCAAAATCCGATCAATAAACGCTTGCTCTCACCCCAAGTCGCACTATGGAGTGGGAGGAGGCACGAATTGGCCGGTTATTTTTAGAATGCTCATCAATTTCCGCAATTTTTGAGTTGATGTTACCCAAACTGATGTTCTCTCCGATTACATCGTGATAAGAGACATCTTTTCCATCAATGACAAAAGCTTGTTTACAAATAAAGCCATTTGTTTTTTTACTTTTATTTTCCTATTTTTGGAAACTTAATTTGAAAACACTTGTTTTCATCCTAACAAGTCTTTTCCAGTCTGATTTATGACTCTTAATTTATCCACGCCTCTTAATTTCACACTACTCACCCATTTTTATCTCCCCCGGTACAGCAGTATGCGGAGATTTGGGAAATCTTAAGTGATCTGTGCCTGGTTTTATTGATAACATTTTGGGAGGTGAACGGAAATTACTATTTTATTCCGAGGACTAATCAGTAAGTTTGTACTATATAAGTAATTGGTTGGCCATTTTACAGGATTTTTAAAGTTTTCGCACAAAACCTATAGAAAATCTGGACTATTTATATTTTTGAATTAGAAAATCTGTAGATTTTGAAGTAAAACTGTAGAAAAACTGTAAAAATATACTGAATGGGCCAACATATTGCAGAAAAAATCTGCAGAAGTGGGCTAAATTACTGCAGACAAACTTTATAGACTTTCTAAGTAAGACTGGTATTCTTTTACGATACTTGCTCAGCACTTTATCAAACTTAATTGTTTCAGCTTCTAATTGTAGACTAGAAATTCAGAGTAGTTAAGGCCATAATTATTTTAATTGCTTTTGCAGCATCACCTGCAAGTCAATTCTTTAAGTAGGCTAGCTTTCTCAACTACATTCAACATATCATTATAAGCTACCATAACAATTATATTGGAGATTCTGATTTTTATTATCTTCCTAGTTCTACAGTCTCAATCTTAATTCCTTTACACTAAATCTCTAATCATTAACAAAGTCTTTGAATAGAGCTAGAGATTTTACTATAAAAGAAGTCATGAGAATCTTTGAATGAAACCTTTAGTTGAATATACAGTAGAATAATACACTGAATTTATCCAGTCAAAAAAGTTTCTTCTATATTGAGTTTAATCCTTGGATAACCTAGCTGCAGACAGCAAGGACACCAGTTTGCATATTTACCTCTCAGTGCAACTGTTTTCATTACTCACCAAATTTAAGCATATCATTAAACAATGGAAAAGAGACCAACATGATCATTTATATTGCCAGTAAAAGTAACAATGCATTTGCTAAACCTTCTGAAACAAGATATGAAACTCGAGCAAGTCGCATATTCAAAACTACTTCAAACATATCTCAAGACTGAACAAGTAGACAATGAAAAGTAGAATACCATATAACATTAATATCAATTCTTATAAAGAAGGATGAAATCTATTTCTTTCAGACAATAGAGATGGCAACATCTGAGAAATGGTTAGCTTAACTCATAAGGAGATCACATGAATAACACACTCACAGATTCAAATGAAATTGGACAGTTATTTATAGTATCAGTGAGCAGGCCTGCTTACTCAAAAAATACAGTAAAAATTGGGAAAAGATTTCCACGTTTCTTATTGTTTAATGTTTTCCCAGTTGCTCATTGAAAACTAAGAATGGAGCAATTTACTGAAACAATGTGAGTATTTTTTTTGCTAAATCTGAATCTGGGAGTGTATTATCCTTGTAGTCTCCTTGGCAGATGAAAAACAACATGTCTGACATAAATTCATGAAGAGATTTTCAGCTTTTGAAATTCAACATTTTGGCTGCTGACATTTCAAAGCAGACCATCTATCATTGAAGATTATAACCAATAATTTATACATAACAGAATTTCTTCTAAGCCATTTTGTGGTCATTACAAGTTCACTTATTATTTCTTTAAAATTTTTTTGATCCTCATTAAAAGTTCACCTATTATTTCTTTAATACTAGTTTAATCCTCATCACAATTACTAGTCTTTAACCTCTAAAAATCCTTTAATGCTCTCTTGTTCTTTGCTAAGACTTTGGGCTCATACCAACTGTTAGAAGAAGCACACCTCTGTTTGGCACAAACAAAGCTATAATAACATAAGCTTTTGAATTAAATCAGTCTTGTAAACACCCATTTGGATAATGTTGATTCAAAACTAACAACCACAGCTTTACAACTGGCACTTGACCTATTCAAAAATTTACCTAAACAATATAAAATATACATATTAATGTACAAATATTGATGTATGCATATTGAATCTGAATTTCTGTACATTCTACAATGCATTATAAATCATGAATAAAGTTCAAAACCACAGTTTAAAGTTTTCCTAAGACCCAATTCATGTAAATAAATGACAGCTCTAGGTCTTCCAACTGAAGATAACAAGTTGTTTGTTCGGGTATTTCAAGCTAACCAGAATTCTAAATTAAACAAACAAAGCATGTGGATTTAAGCTGAAGGAGGAATGTGAAGATTTCCTTTTTTATCAGCAGGAATTAAAAAAAGAGAAAAGATGCAATTAGTTCTGGTTGGAGGGGTTTTCAGTCGAGTGGTAGGTTCGTCTTGGTCGATCCCGCACTCTGCGTAAAAATGAGGTAAAAGCCAATCTCCTTTCCTAATTCGCTTTATGTTTGTAAGATTAAAGTTTTAGTTAACAGTTTTGGGAAGCAAAAGGTGGGTTAGGTTAGTAGTGGGTTAAATGAGGTTCTAGATGTTGTTAGAGGCAATTGACGTGTGGCGTAGAAAGGTAAACAAGTCGCAAACTAAAGATGACATGTCACATGATGTAGTCTCCTCCCCGTATCCCCCTGTATCCGTCCCTATACATATCGTAACTTCCGTAAATAAAGATCATTCAGTTCCTTTTCAACTTCCTGGTCTACACATGTATCTTACCGTGGGTACATAAGGAATAAGGTTACATGAAGAAATGCGTGTTAGCGTAAGATGAGAAGTGTTGTCGATCTTATTTTTGCTTTCTTGGCGAATTTTAAGGAAGGGATGGTCATTGAATGAGGTATCAAGTCATGAGTGCTTTTAATACATTCAAAAAGAAAACATTTACAATAAGGACTGTTTATTTGTGTAATTGTGATTTTTGTTTGATTAATAACAATTGTTAATTTAAATAGATTGCAAAACTATTCAAATGAAACAATTTTAAGAAACCTCTGTATCACACAGAAACAATGTACAGTAATAAAAATGTGCTAAAAAAGCTTTGAAAAGGCTTAAAACCATGGTTAAAAAGGGAAATCCTATAAGAAAGATCTATTTTGTCTATAAAAAACATTTTATCTCAGTTTGCAAGAAGATAAATTCAAGCAGAAGTCTCCATATTTTAATTATGCAACACCGAAAGATTTTTTCCGCTTCTTAATTAATTCAAACTCAAGCTACAACTACTGCACGCAAATTAAAAATCCATTGTCAATGAAAACAATGGATTTTTCTTAATTAAAATACAAGCAACAGGTCACATAAATAATTTCAACTGCAATTTCAGCTGCAACAATTCATAAATTCATTCATTCATACACAACTTCATGAACTTTTTATTTCTCTTTTATTTTAAAATTCAAAGTTTCATAACTATTTAAAGTACCAACATCGGAAGACAATTTTACCCAATAATGTATTCCACAGTCTTAAAGTTGTCATGGCAACCGAGGAATTTGAAAACCAACATCAGTTGCCATGGCAACAAAAATCGCATAGGCAACAGACACCAAAAATTGTTCGGTCTACACTTCTAAAGAGTGATGGTCACTCAAGAACCCTCACAGGCCTTTCTACACCAATCACGTGGAAACATCTGGAAGATCAATAAAACCACATGGGGATATTAAACTTATCCACTCAAATCCACACGTGGATTATGGAAACATACCTGGATCCCATACAAATACTTTGTAACCAATTAGAAAATTGATAAGTTTTCTTTAATAAAGGAAACCTCATTTTATTGATTAAAGTTTGTTTACATTGTAATTTTATGAGAAAATACTGTGTAATAAGAAGCTTGAATTAAGCCCTGTGACACCTGGTAGTAATAATTTAAGTAAAATTTGTAGTCTGGTAACATTAAAGGTGGTGTCATTAATCATTGTTGGTCAAAGCTGCCCGTTGTTGCATGAAAGTCCTGGAAACAGAAGTCCTTGGTTTGTATGATGAAAAAGTTAAGACATTCACAGACAGATGCGATACTAATTAACCCTCTGACTACCAAGCTAAAAATATTCCATTAGCAATTCATATGTACATTTGTACACACAAAAATTGCCCACTGATAAGAGCGCTCTACCCGATTTTGTCATAAGTGGCGCTATTTTTAACAAAAAATTGGTGAGGATTGTGGGTAAAATAGAATTTAACGCCCTGTATAATATCTCCTGAAAGTGAAACTAAATGCCCATAAGTTGAAACGCCGTATGTATTGAGTGAAAGCCAACTGCTTTTAACATGGAGACCTAGGGGCAGCAAATTTTAATTGTTAATAATCATTTAAGTATTGTCAGTAAAAATAATTTTTTAACCTAAATATTTTTAAAAAAATTGTATTCATGAAGTTGGCTGTGTACAAATGTACACATTACTGGTAGTCAGAGGGTTATGGTTGCCAGCAATAACTTAACACAAGCCGAAAACTTTTCACAAATCAAAATTTTTACACAATTTAAATATTTTCACAAGTCAAAAATCTTTATGCAAGTCAATTCTTCCAAATAAAGTTGGAGACAACCAATGAACAAAAACAAAAAGTTAAAGACAAGAAATGCTAGGCTGAAAAGAAGAAGGGTCGTGGCAAAAAACCAACCAGAGGAATAGAAAAACCATGACCTCAAGCCAATCGGAAGCTCCAGAGCTCTCTTTAGCATCACACCAAGTGAAGTACCTAGGGGAACCATGAGGAGGTGGAGAGATGGAATTTTCCCCAGAAAAAGTTAAGGATTCATCAATCTTAATGTATTCCAGGTTCAAATTGTTCAAATGGTACAAAATTGTGCACTTGCTTGAAGTTTCCAAATACTTAACATGCAAATCATCTTTAAAAAATTCATTAGTGACTATTTTAACAAAACTCTAAGCCGTGTTTACAAAATTACACTTTAATTTCATCAACCATAAGCTACACCTCCAATAGGCTCCCTACTACTTTCTTCCTGCATGCATCACCTACTATTTGAATTGCAAATAAGTTTTTCATTCGAGCCATATTTTGATTATGTAGGATCTATTGATCCTAAAACATGTCGCAGATGGCCTTATACAGCTGAAGACTTCGCTAGTTATTCAATTGTGAAATTTATTCTCCTCGGTTTGGTTACAACGTAAGAAAACAGTCGCTGGAACGCAATAACTTAAAATTGTCACAGACTTTATACCAAAACTAAAAGTGAAACTGTCTCGCTTTTCTCATCAGGGAGACCAAAGAATACAAATGAGAGACGAAATAATCACTCAACCTTATTGTGAAGCCATGGAGCAAGAGACAATTACAGGCGGTGCGAATCTACCGCACTTCCGATGTTCTATCACGGCCAACCTTTTATCACTTGCTAGCTTGAATAATAGAAGTAGCAGAGAGATTCGCAGTGATTAATTGTCAGAATTTCCAGTGGGCATTGTCCATTTGACAGAAGAGTTGAACACTTTGTCTCTCACTAGTATCCATTGATGGAGCATGACCCAATGTGCACGTGTCTTACTAAGGATGCCATTTTAATGTCATGTTTGAAGTTCAGGATGTCACAATATGTGACATTCCAACTCTTCTTAGGTTGGAACTATAGCCTACAGGAGGCCAAGAAAACATGTCCTTCTTCGTTCAAATCGTTTATTCGACTCCCTCTCTCATCTCTTTCTATTTCACATGCCAATCACATATCCAATTAACAATAGAGAAACACAATTCAACATTAACATCAAACACAATTCAAAACCTTATTATTATGTTACTGTCAGTGAAACACACTTTCTTGGATTACTATTGAGTTTATAAACTTAAAATTAAACTAAAACTATTATAAAAATCAAGACTTCACAATGTCACAGATTTAGATGTTTAGATGTCCGAATCTGATGTCCAATTTACGTAATTTCAACTTCCAATTTACGTAATTCTGACTTTAACGAGTTTTGACATCCAAATGAGGTGATAATCAGATCGTAGTGTGGCCCCTTTTTCTTCTTGCCTTGCATTGCAGGAAAGAACACAAGTCCAAGTTGCTTTGCTACTAGTCGGTTGCTGCCATCCCAACCTCGACTGCCTCCTTGCCTACCGGCCTCATTTATTTAATTCACAATCTTTTTATACACTTATTATTACAATTCTATTACAATTCTGATTACTTCATGCTCACATGGCAATCAGGATATATAAGGAACCTGGATTAGTTAAAAACTATGCATTCGAGACCTGAAGATGACAACGAGAGTTGTCGAAAAGCTT
>JAQIXT010001407.1:0-16003 GCA_034700445.1 Stenotaenia linearis | reverse complement strand
GTCAGTCTCCTCGATAAACAAGTTTCTCCATTAAAGGCGTGGTTGTGCCGCCACGCAGCTTCATCGTTGCGAAAATTCGACAGATTAAAAGCGGGAGGATTCAACGAACCAATGGAGTTCCAATCCGAAACCCCGATGCGCCGATTCGTAGCTTACATCGATCCAGAGAAAAAATTCGACGAAGTCGACAAACTATCACAAGTAAAAATCCAAAATTCCAAAAAAAAATTACATTTTTCTCTCTCTCTAAAACTCTCACAATTGCAGATAAATACTCTCCAACAAGTAGAAAACATCGCCAGTTACCCATTCATCAAAGAAGGTCTCGTAGACGGCTCGATTCACATCCACGCGTTCTGGTTCGACATTTACACGGGCGATTTGTATTACTTTAGCCGACAACAGAAACGATTTATCGACATAAACGAAAAGAATATAAACAAGTTAATCAAAGAAGTCGAATAGTAAATTATATTCAATGTTCGGGACCAACCTGTAATTTGTAAATTATAAAATGTGTATTAAATACAATAATCTTTACACTTTTATAAAGCAATATATTTATTTTTAGAGAATATATATATAATATATATATTACTATTATTTTATATTTTTGACAAGATACCCAACGTCACGGAATAAATATACCATTGTTATTTGTCAACTACTTAAGGAAGTAGAAACAAATTTCTACCATATAATCGATTTTCGCATTTTCAATTATTTTTTAGTAACCTAGCAAATTAATTTGCGTTTTTTTTAAAAAAAGATCAGATGCACAATCATAATTAGTCTTTAAAAAGTCGACAGTAGATAAATACCTACAGAAAATACAAGAATATTAAAGTAAAATAAAGATGACATGAAAAAAATAAATCGATAATCAAATAAATGAAAATAAAAGCCTACAATAACAAAACGGAAAAAAAACCTTCTCCCGACATTAATGTAACCAATTTAAACTCTTTTATCTTATACACAATCCTGAGAGAAAGTAACAATTCTTTACATTTTTCCTTCGTCGATGGAATGCACTGGTTGTATAAAATAAAATTTGAAAAAAATTTGAAAAAACCAAAATGGAAGACAATTTAAATTTTAAGGAAGCATTTTTGATAAACTAAATTCGTGTTACAATAAACTAGTGAGAAATAGAATAAAAATTTAATTTTTTTTTAAAAGAAAGGCAAGAAATTTAAGTTATCACATTTGCCGTAGATCAAATTCGAATTTTAACAAAAATATTGTAAAAATGCGAGACACAAAACAAATTCATGAATTATAAATATGTACATAATATGTACCCTGTTGGTTAGTAACTTTTTATAATATTTATAAAATTTCTAAGATTCGAACAGATCAAGATTTTGTATTTTCTATTTAAAATCAATTTCATAAATTTCATTGTGTAATTAATTAATTATAATAAAGACATTAGCCATTCCTGTGATAAAAATTAATATGTATAATTATATATATCATAGGATTTCAGCTTTTAAAAACCCATAGAAAAAAAAACATTAAACGATCAATTTATTTTAATCAATGGAATGCAATTAATAATAATATTTTATAATAATAGTTATAATAGCTACAAGCCATTTAAGAAAAAAAAATTATATAACCTAATGCCATTGTTATTCATATTGCCATAATCCCACATTTGACAAATATTAAAATTCAAAAACAAAAAACAAAAAAAACAAAAAAAAAAGACAAACAATGCATTCCTAAATGGCTACACCGACAGAAAAAATCTTCAAATCTGAATTTGGTCCCATATTTATCCCCTCTCATCGTTCTTAATTTGAAATAACATGTTAAAAGATCTATTAAGTTTTATTTTTTTACGTTAACCTGAAACTCCAGCCCAACGCTATGAAGCAGACGCAACGATTAGCCAGTGCACAACAACAGCGATTAGCACGGCCAAGAGGGTGAAGCTAAGCAAAATGATCACTGCCCACTGTTGATCAGTCAAAGGTTTGCGTTCGACAGTTTGTGCCGAATGTGCTTTCGTTTGCGCTATCCTTAGGCGTTCTAACGATGGTGTCACGAAAGTCGTACTAGAACTGAACGCACCGGCCACTTCAACTACTTGAGCGGAGTCTGAATCACTTTCTTCGCGGCATTGACGGATCGCTCCGACCCTCACATTGTATTCGGTCTTCGGTTCGAGACCCGTTAATCTTTTGTTAAGTTCGGAACCCTTGTATACCTAATAAAAAAATAAAATAATTTTAGTGACTCGAATAAAAAATAAAAAATGTAATTCTGACTAAGCGAAACTCCTGTTCTTTTAAGTTGAGCAATTGAAGTTGATAAATAATCACATCATCACCCACGGGTTTGGCTTGTTGCCATTCAACTAGGCAGGACGTCTCGCTCACTTCTGTAACGCGAGGAGCTGAAAAAGGAGGAAAATTCGTTAATAATTTTGTGATTTGTGAATGAAATGTAATTTTTTACGTTTTGGGACTGGTGGTGGAGCCTTGCACGTGGTGAAGGCCACAACGTCCGAATACGGACCACTTCCCGCGTCGTTAGCGGCACAGATTCGAAACCGATACTGAGTCGTTTCCGATAATTTAGATATTTTTTGAGATAAACTACCTCCCTGATACACTGGTACGAAGCTAGAAACGTTAAAAATTGCATTTAGTGATGAAATTGAATGGAAATTCGTTCAAAACGAGTCTAACGACTCACTTTCCAGCTCTATTCTCCATTTCCAACGTGTAATGCGTGAAATCTGCGTTCTTCCCTTCGCCCCACTTGATCACCAAGCTGTTGTGGCCAATGCGCGTGCACTCGAGTCGAGGAGGCGCAGGCGGCAACGACAGCGTGCATATCTTGAGCAAGGAGCTGAAAGGACCAACACCCACGCTGCTCACAGCCTGAATTCGTATCCTGAAATTCAAAAAATCAAAAAAATCAATCAAAATCAATGAAAACCGACCAAAAACCCACCTAAACGTGGTCTCCGGAGACAAATTTTCGATTAAACAACTAGGTGTGTTTCCCACGGTTATCAGCGGGTGCCTTTCGCCGAGGTCGACGTTGTAGCAAAGAATATCGCTGCCGTTCGTTGGTGGTTCCCGCCATGTCAAATCAATCGATGTGGCCGTGCACGTGTACTTGATCGACGACGTCGAAATGCCTCCGGGAGACGAGGCGGGTGTGGTGCAACTGGTAGCTTCGCTCAACGCACTCGAACCGGCACTGTTGATGGCCTGGAGATAAAGAGAGATGTAATTTCAAACCGCAAAATCGATCCAATTTAATTATTACCCGTAATCTAAAGTTGTATTGAGTGGCAGGACTTAGGTTTTTAATTTCGTAATTCAAAGCGTTGCCTTGAAACAACTGCGAAAATTCTCCGTCTTTTGTGCTCCATTCCAACCGGAACTCCGTGATGGCAGCGCCGTTGTTCACCGGTTCCTCCCACGACACGACCGCAGCGTGAGACGACTTGAACGTCACTTTCGGCTCGGCGGGTCTGTCGGGGGGTCCGGCGCCGCTCACGACTTCCAGGGGCTCCGACCAAGGGCCGAACTAAACAAAATTTAAAATTAAATTTCGAAATTTAAATTAAAATTAATTTACTTACCCCGATTTTGTTGTGGGCTCGTACTTGGAACAAATACGGCCTTCCGGGTAGTAAGCTCGCGACCATGCAGTCTAAGTCTCGTCCACGATAAACTGGACGAGACGTGCTATCCGGATTGGTCATTTCGATTTCGTACTCGACGACGGGCGATCCGCCGTCGTCTTCCGGGTAGGTCCACTTCAAGTGTAAAG
Source organism: Stenotaenia linearis (assembly GCA_034700445.1). NCBI lineage: Eukaryota > Metazoa > Arthropoda > Chilopoda > Geophilomorpha > Geophilidae > Stenotaenia > Stenotaenia linearis. The sequence continues at coordinate 12,202 of JAQIXT010001407.1, read as the reverse complement.
TAGTAGCCTTAGGTTTGCCGTGAAGGCGCGGCAAGGAACATCGACCCGGGCACACTGGAAGTGTGGTAACAACTGCCGTTTCGGAATACTAAATTTAAAATTTAAAATCAATTAAAAATCAACAACAAAAAAATTCGAACTCGTCAACGTACATCGCTATATCCTCCTTGATTAAACGCACGAACCCTAAACCTATACGTCCTCCCGGGCTGCAGGTGATCACACACGAAGTCCATTTCACTTCCTGTGTAAATAGTTTCAAAAATGTTTCCTAATTCCATCTCCAAAACGTAATTTTCAATGTCGGAACCCCCGTCGTCCTTCGGTGGATCTACAAAATTAAAAATAAAAATTAATTTCATTTTCTAATTTTTTTTTTAAATCCTCACTTACCCCATGTTATTTTCAAACTATTGGAATGAATTTTACCCTTTGAACTTGGTTTACCAGGAATTCCCGGACGATCAGGGCGGGTACGATATGTCACGGTATCGCTCCACCGACTAGATCCCTCATCGTTAATGGCACACAGCTAAAAAATTCAAAAAAACTTTTATTAAAATCAATTTATTTCATTTTTTATTAAAAAACAATTTACCCGAAATTTATATTCGGTATTCCGTAGAAGGTTCGAACACATCCAAAGCGTTTCCTTCCCGTTGTACATTGGAAGGAAGCCGTGTCCCTGAAATAAATCACAAATTCAACGTTTCGCACGACCGACCAGGGGTCAATTAACCATCTAATTAATAAACATCTTACAGAATCTTCGTACTCCATCTGCAAGGTGAACTCGTCATCCGTCGGCCTCTTTTGCCATGCCACGAGGAGCCTCGTCACGTGCGCCTCCTTCAGTTGCGGGGGAACGGGTTGAGGCGGCGGACTCCCGCTCGTCATGCACGCCACTGCTTCGCTCGTTTTGCTTCTCCCGATTTCGTTGATGGCCGACACGCGAAATTTATAACAAGTCGATGCGTTCAGTTTCGATATCTTGGGCTGTTTGGACGTTGTCCTGAACAACTCGACGAACTTCCCATCTCCTCGACCCTTTGAACACAAAAAAATCGATTAAAATCATTTGTATTTATTTATAAAACCTCAAACTCACTTCATCGTACTCCAAAATATAATTTATGATCTTCGAACCGTTTTCAGCTGAGGGCTGTAAGCGAAAATTCAAATAAATTCGACATTTTTCAAAATAAAATAAAAAATTCTTACATTCCATCTAAGAGTGAGACTAGTTTTTGTCCGACTGACTACTTTCGGGGGACCGGGAGTATCCGGCTCACAACATTTAGTTTTAAACACAGCAGCCTCACTTATTTTCCCTCTCAAGTCATCTATTACAGCTTGTAGGCTTGAATTACGAGAAAATTAAAAAATTAAAAATTTTTTCAGATCACATGATTATTTTCCTACCAAACGTGGTATTCTGTGGCCGGTTTCAAATCCGTCAGTTTGTATTCCAACGCAGGTCCGTTGTAAATCACGCGGTATTTGCTATCTTTTCCGTGATCCGACAAGAGGAGTTCGTAGTTAAAATCCGATTCTTGAATGGACAAATCGTTTTTCTTGTTTTCCTCCTCCGAACCCACATCCGGTGGTTTCCAACGCAAGAAGGCACTTCTGGCGTCGACCTCAGACACCTCCAAAAAAAAAAATTATTTGATACATTTTTTTTTAAAATTAATCTTTTGATACCTTTGGCGGAAAGACTTTGGAAAGCAACTCGATAAGGACCTTTGATTCTTCTTCGTTCTGTACATTACTCTCTTCGTTCTCCTCCGTTGCATTTGTGTTCCTATCTTTGTATTTTCTATTCACTGCATCTTTTTTAGGGAACGATGGTGGGGGCACTGATTGCGTGTTACACGATAAAGAAATTGTCGAATTCTCCTTCTGCCTCGCTTCCAACTTTCTTCTCATTTTCATATATTGTCTTTGCGTTCTCTCATCCTTGTGCTGCGGGAGCGGGGGCGGCGGCGACGGACCTAAAATTTAAAAAACAATTTAAAATTTGAATTTTTTTTTTTTATAAATTAAAAAATTACCTTGTGAATGATGGCTGTTGCACGGATGGGTTGAAAGTGAGGGCACTTGACCGTGCAGTGCTGTTGTCACACCCTGAGCTTGAATATGTGCAGGAGGAGGGGGTGGGGGCCCAGCGGGGTGAGGGTGATATTGTGGGTGTGGGTACGGATGGGGGTAATGGTAGAAGTGTGGCGACGTCGGCCCTGTGTTTGGACCCGGACCCGGTGCCTATAAATAAATCAAAAAAAAATTTTAAAAAATAATAATAAATTTTATGTACACGTCAACGATCTCGTAACAGAATTGTTTCGCATAGCTGAGTCACAGTTCAACCCTTTGATATTATTAAACGGAAAATTTAGCAGCACAGTCATATCGCGGCCAAGTGAATGACACAAATTTGGTTCACTGTCATTACCTGACCTTCAAAAACGAAACAATAAATCCAATTTCGTCTCTTAAATTTAAAAATTCAGAATTTAATTTTAAATTTACAAATTTAAATCCTACCTGATCATTTTCACAATCCCCGCTCGCTCCTAATTTACTTTTACTCGAAGATTTCATCGAGAACTCGACTTAACATAAGGTAAACACAACTGCCTACGTGGATAACGGAAACAGATGATAAAATTACAAACCGATAAACTGACGTCACGTGCTACAAAATTTTCAATTTATTTTTCACATCGCCAGTAGATGAGTTTTCCAACTGCAGACAAGCAGAACTCAAAATAAAACGAGTTCGCACGTTCGAAATAGAAGGAGGAAGCAAATTTGATTATCGATCAATTCCGTACACACGTAGCGCGATAAATAAAAAATAAAAATCGATGCGCTACATCGACTCAGTCTTAAGTCTCAACGCGGGCGGCCATTTTGAAAAATACGGCGCTCGGGAGAAAAGTTTGTTTTTAAATTTCATTTCAACGAACTCGTTAAAAATCATCAGCAGTTTTGTTTCTGTGCCACGTGTGGGTATAACCCGAGATAAACAGGTGGAAAAGGCAGACAGGGTTATTCTTAGACAAAGCTTGTGCTAATTTCGAGTAATTTTCATTTCTGCACGTAAAAAAATGGCGTCGAATTATGAAAATTACTCTAGCATGAAAACAAAGCATTTCCCGCCGTGCATCGCGTTTTATTTAATTCCTATAATTCGAGCTTGTTCTTTAAATTAATAGAAATAAAGACTCTCTGTGAGTGAACTGCAGTAGGTCGTTGTTCACAAATTAGTTCCACCACAACCGAATATTTCAACACAACTCCTCCCAAACTCGTTTCTCCGTTGAAAAAAAAAGGAAAAAATTTTCTAATAATTTCAAAACTAAAGCTGATATTGGTGGAAATTTCTCGATAACCTTCCAAACGAAAACGCAGCTTTAGTTTTGACCTGTTTTGCGCATGCGTGTTTGTAAATTCCTAGGGTTTTTCCCTTTTTATTATTTATAAAAAAAAAAATAAAATATAAAAATTTTTTTTTACATTTTTTAAAATTGTGTTCCCTTTCTCATGGTTTGGTTTACATTTCCCCTTTAATTACTTTTTCTTTTCCTTGAAACAAAAAAAAATTAAAGGTGACGTCACACCAAAAAAATTTTTTTTTTAAATATCAAAAATAATCCCAAAGCGGCATAAGAGTCGACATTTCTTTCAATGCTCCATAAATCACTTGTGGGTGGGACATTACAAAGTCCGCTGGTCAAGGACCAAGAACCCAGAGTAGGGGAGGAAAAAGGAAGGAAGGATGGGAAAGTCAATTTCTTCCCACACACACACAGACATAAACAGCGTTTTATAGATAAATTCAAGGATTAAGATCATATCCGATACCTCTCACTCTGCCATGCATCCAATTTTGAATTCAATTTTGTAATTGAAAAATCCATCACATCCTGACATTCGACAGGAAAGAAGTTAAGCAAGCAAAATGTAATAAGAAATAGCTGTAAATAGTTATTTACTTTGACTTCGATGGTAAATTATACTTTATAAAATCGTAGTGCGCAAAAAAATGGCGAGCGATGACCGAGTCACGTTTTGTTGACATCGTCCACCATTTTTGTGGGTAATTTATTTATTTCTTGTTTTTCCACACTCTAATGAATTCGATAAAATTCTTTAAAATGGCCTCCAAAACTTTATCACGAGTATTCTCGGTCAAACTAGAAAAAATGGCTTCGAAGAACCGTTTAAGTGTTTATAATGTCATTTTTACATTTATTTGATGTAATATTGACATCGAGCCATTTAGGTTACCCACCAATGTGACAGACAATGTCAACAGTCGCCATATTTTCAACAAAAACAAACACTGCGCATGCGCTACCTCAAAAAAAACATTCCCAAGCATTTGGATCACATGACCAAAATTTTACATTTCTCATTTTCAATGTTAAGTTACTTAATAAAATTACGTAACCACAAAAAATCACTTAGTAAACACTAAATGCACACTTTACAGCATCATTTCATTGAAAAAAATCAAAAATACAAAATCACAACTTCCCAGAACTCATCAGGGCATGATTCATCCTTTCATCTCTTTCACCGAAAAAATCACAAAATTTATTCACAAACCTCGCATCAATTTCCCAGAATCCACTTGGACGCGTCTCAACTCATTACCCGAACAAAACAAAACAAAAACAGGCCACGACCGGTCGCGCTACATCTAATTAAACCTTTCGAAACGAGAAAACGCAAATAAAATTACTCACGTATGGTGTTGGTCCCATGGGTACCGACATGGGCGGTTGCGGGGAAAGTATAACGTGTCGTAAGGTACCATGTTCGTCCACAATCTGCTGAACCATGTGACCCGGAGGAACGTGAACCGGCATCGGGATGGGCGGGCTCGTGTTATTCGACACCATTCTCACTGTCGCTGGACCTTAAAAAAAAAAAATTCCAAAATTCAATTTACCAAATTATAAAATTCGATAAAACAAAAATTAGAATAAATTTTCATAGTTCCTAGACAGTCTGGCGCTTGACCTTTATCGGGGAGGAATGTTGTCATTAAGATCAAACAGTCTTTCACACTAGTGATTCACAAGTCCCTAAACCGTGATCTCACCACACACAAAAAATTAAATAAATAGGATTTAATTACGCAATAAAATCGATTTTTTTTTTTTATTTCTTAAGAATTTTTTTTTTTTTTTTTTTTTGAAAAATGATAAAATTTGAAGAAAACAAGTCATTGATACAGTACAATGCTTTAGGGTGACTAGGGTCGTGTCACAGTGGCCTTTAAGCTCAAATCCTGACAAGACAAGGTTCCCTTAAAGTCATTACATGGCCTTGTTACGATTCGGATCTCAGTACGGTGGTAGTGGAGTGGTGGGGAAATTCCTTCGGTCCGCATTCCACGCATTCCATCCGCGGGTTCAAGGGGCTGGGTGCGACAAACACAGAAATACCCTCCAAAAACCGTCAATATCAAGAAATGACAAAATTTTTGTAAAAAAAAAATTTTAAAAATCCACATCGTGGGTCATTGCACACCCGTTTGGCACCTGTAGCTCCGGGTACCATTGAGTCAGAGCTTAAAAATACCAAAATTACACAAACATAAACTAGACGCCTCTTCTGATGCGAAAACGAGGCTAAATCGCTTCCTAAACACGACTAGCCTCGAACTAAACCCCATTTCGTCTCGATACACGTCTGGGGGTCACCCAATCCCATAAAAACAATTTTTAAAATCATTTCCAAAAATCCAATCCCAAACAATCAACAACAATAATTTTTCTGAAAACTTTTTAAAAAAAAAAAAAAAAAAAAAATTTTTAAATCCAAGGATACCGAAATGTCCTTGTGTTTTCTAGTTTATGATTACAGTCTAAAGATACAAAATAATCTCGTTTGACCAGTGTGACCTATTTTACCCTACGGAGTGAAAAAATAGATAAGATTTAAGAAAATCTAAGAAAATCTTTTATTTCTTCACAGAATCCATTCATTTCGGTGTTCTTTCATGTTTCAGGTGTACTGAAAGTACAAGACCCCCCTCTTTGACCAACCCAGTAATTGAGAAAATACCACACCGCCATTTCCCCCTTTTTCATTCATGGAGGTACGAACTGGGGGTTTGTGTACGAGTTTCGCATTCCAAGGGATTGTTTGGACCCGGATGTCCTGTCTCGATACTTTTACCTACTTATGACCCAGTTCGTGGGGATTGTGAATAAATTATTAAAGGAATTGTTTGGTTATCAATGAGAGACGCCATTTTTGGTAGGTTTAATCTCGCGGTTGTTGTTTGTATTGCAGGGATGGGAGGGGACCTTGGATTTTGGTTGGTTCTGTAGATAGTTGGATGTGATGTTAATTTTTGAGAGTTTTAGTGGTGGAGTTAAGTTTAACGGTTTTGGGGATTGTTTTTTTTTTTTTAGATGAAAATGAAAAAAAAAAAAAAATGAAAATGAAATAATGAAAATTAGTGAAAATATGTAAAAAATTTATGAAAATTTGATAAAAATTTGGAAAAATTTGAAAAAAATTTATGGAAATTATGATGAAAATTAGATGACAATTTGGAAAATTTGGATGAAAGTTAGGAAAATTTGGATAAAAATTTGGAAAATTTTAATGAAAATTTGGAAAAATTTGGAAAAACTTTGAAAATTTGATGAAAAAACATTGATTTTCCTCATTTTACATGTGATTTTTCCCCTCAACCATCATTTTCCCAACACACCACCATAAAAAAACCTAAAATTTGCTAAAAATTTAAAAATTCGATGATAAAAACGTTGATTTTCCTCATTTTACAGCGATTTTTCGCATCCATCATCATTTTTCCGACACAACAACATAAAAAAAAACTTACCGTGCATAGTGCACGGGTGAGCGCACATATCCTGTTGAACTCCAAAACAAAATTCCGTGTAGAATTCGGCACAATTGCCCGAATACATTTCGGCACACCCATTCGTGTCGTAAAAACCAGCTACCATGGCGGTCAACATTTACGAGGCCGGTCGAAAAACGTTTTTCCAAAAAATCCAAAAAAATCAAAAAACGGCACAAAATCCGCTCGAAATCAAAAAAATTCAAAAATCCACGAAAAAACACAAAAAATCCACAAAAAAAATCAAAAAATCAAACTTTTCCGTTTTTTTAAAAAAAACGAAAATCTGTCAGCCTCCCGATGCAACACAGGTCAAATGATCGGTCATGGTCTCAACATAAAGGAAGATACTCGTGTGTTGAAATGTGTCGTTCGATCCACAGACGAAATTCACTTTCAATCCTCGATGGCCGACGAAGAAAACGGATCGCCACTGCAAACTGATGTCTGAATCGAAAGACGAGGCGACAGACGGGCGGCACGACAGTGAGTAACACAAAAATGGCCACTCACGGCGCCATCTAGTGGCAGTAAATAAACAAGAGCGCGCCCGCTAGTGGTGGCGAGGAAAAAAGATGGAATTCGAAGGGAAAGAACGAAAAAACGCTTGTAAGAAGAGAAAAAACAATTTTACGCTACTTCTCCCTTTTTGTGCAGTGAGACCGTCTTCAGTCAATGGCCTGTGATAGCCAGCGGCTCTTTCTTGTGAAAATTCTTTGCTTTTTATTTCCAAGAACACTGATAATTCGAATTATTTCATCTTTTTATTTTTTTTAATTTTTTTAATTTTTTGAAAATTTTTTAATTAAAATCTTGTATCAAAAATAATATCAATTTACAGTAAACATGAACTCAATAATTTTTATCAATGAATTTTAGGCGATAAGAAATTTCTCTTAATTTTTTGAAAATTTGAAAATATTAAAATTTGATTGAAAAAAATTTACAAAATGGAGTTTTCAAGGTAGAATGAAAGGCGTTGTTTGGAAGTGAGTAAGTGACAGGAAGGAGAATGAATCACGGTATCTGAATGTAGTTCAATGAAAACCCCACCGGGTCAACGAGAAAAATAAATAAATAGAAGTCGAAATCGTAAAAATAAATATGGCGACGTATAAATCAAATAATATGATCAGTGAATACACTTGTCACTATGAATAGTCTGGTAATAAAATAATATTAGCACTTGATGAGTATGAAAGATGAAAAAGCAAAATTTGTTGTTTTCGCACAGAATTTCTTCATGTTTTATCGTGTTTTATAATAATAAATGATATGATCAGTGAATATACTTGTCACTTATAAATAATCTAATAATAACGTAATATTAGTGCTCAATGAGTATGAAAGACGAAAAAGCAAAATTTGTTATTTTCGCTCCGAATTTCTTCACGTTTTATCGTGTTTTATAAATAATAAATGAAATAACACGATCCGTGAATACACCTGTCACTATAAATAGTCTAATAATAAAATAATATTATCACGTAACGTGTACGAAAGACGAAAACACAAAACGACAGCGAAATTCGTCGTTTTCGCACCAAATTTTGATTTAAAAATAAATGAATCAAATAATATGATCAGTGTATACACTTGTCACTATAAATACTCTAATAATAAACTAATATTAGTGCTTGATGAGTATGAAAGATGAAAAGATGAAACGATGAAAAATAAAAGCGAAATTCTCTGTTTTCGCACCGAATTCCTCCACGCTTTTCGTTTTATCGCATTTTATGCTCTCAAAATGATAAAATTAATCCCGACTTCCGGTGAATGATGGGCAAGCGAATAATCACATGATCCCAGATCAAGACCTGACTCATATTTCCCGCCCTTGAACTATGACACGTGACTGACCCCGCCCTAACTTTAAAATTAAAATCAAAACCAAAATGGCCGCCCATAAAACACTGAATTTAATTTATCCTTTTATTATCGGATAAAAAATGTGAGTGAATTAATAAATTTAGGAAAATGCGTGAGTCGAGACAAGTCGTGGGAGTTTTAAGGGGGAAGAGGGTGGGATAAGTGTGACGGCGTCTCAGTGTGAGTGGGCGTCCCACTGATAATGTCAATAGGTCACATTCAGCTCAAAATGCGAGGCCCTCACTTGGATCAATAAATGACGTCATCCGAGGGGGCGTTGAACGATCAGGAAAAACCTTTGGAAAGTGTTTTTTTTCCACAATTTCGAAAATAAAAATTCGAGACGAAAGATCAAATATCAAATTTTTTTTTCAAATTTTTTTTTTTAAATAAAATTTTAAAAAAATCAATTTCCTTCGTTATCATCCTCAAATCCTAAAATTTCCTCATCCAAATCTCCTTTTCCATAGAAAATAGAAAATGTAAAATAGAAAAAATCCAACATGGCGCCATCTACTACCAACTTCCCCAACCCTTTCACTATCAATCAAAAAAAAAATCAAAAAACAAAACAAAATAATCGGAATCAACCGGAAATTACAATTCCTGGCAAAAGTAAAAACAAATTAAGCCATTTGTTAACACTATCACTTGTTGCCGGAAATGTTAAAAAAATAAAACTCAGATTTAGTTACTTGTAATTTAATTGATTAAACAAACATTCAGTAATAAATTCAAATTTTTAATTTTTTAATTTTCAAAATTTTTAAAACTTGCTCCGGCGCCAACGTCCAAGATGGCGAGCTGCCAACGAAGTTCGCAAACTTGCACACTTGTTACCCGAAATCAACAATGTCGCTGAATCAGTGTTTAATTAAAATTAAAATGTAGTTTATCAGGACCGGGCAAAATTGCAAAAAAAAATGGCCGTCAACCCCCCCACTAAAAATCTCCAAAAACAAAATGGCGACCGTGTAGAAGTCAAAACATATTTTCATAAATATAGTTTATCAGGCAAAGTGGCAAAAAAAATATGGCCGTCAACACTAAAAATTTCCATAAACAAAATGGTTGCCATAAACTCGGTACACAATTGAAGGGAGTTCAATAACTTGGTTGCCGCGACTACGGCGAGTCGATTTTACACTTAATAACGGCCATTAACGAGGAGGAAAAGTTTTCTCGATTTGTGTACGGCGAAAGAGTCATGTCAAAGCTCGGTTTCATGGTCAATATCACCGGAAGTGGCATCAACCCAGTATTTCAGTTCGGACAGCTAAGTGTGAAATAATTGATGGGAAATTTAAAACTAAATTTTTTTCCATTTCATTCCTCTCGAGTTTAATTATCCAATTCAATCTTAATTTATTTCCTTTTAATACAACCATACAACATTAACTATTTTTAGAAAGTCGTCTGTGTCTAGTCAGTAAATAATTTCCAATTTTCTCATTTTTAAAAATAATTTTATTTTTTTTATTTTTTTTTTGTTGTTGTTGAAAATTTAACGTTAGCGTTAAAACGAGGTTAGTGTAACGAAAAAAGGGTAACGATTCGAGTGATTAGAGAAAATAGCAAAAATCGACTCATCTAACCTGAAATTAACCCTCTTTCGAGTTAAACAACATTCCAAAATAATCTTAACACCTGTTGCACAAAAAATCAAGGTCAACCGAGTGACGTCATCAAATACATTTTTTTTAAATTTAAAAATATAAAATTAAAAAAACACAAATGGTCACTTACCCTGAATAAGTTGCATCTGATCACCCACTTGTAACGAAATTGCTTCACCCGGATTCACGTGTAAATGGACGACGTGCTGCGCGGGCAACGGCGGCGGCGGCGGTGGCCCGGTGTGCGCGGCCTCGTTCGGGCTCGTCCCGCGCGAGTGATGCGGGCTCGGGCTGTATCTGCCCGGCGACTGTCCGCGGTGCGACGCGGCGCACTTGGGCGCGTACGGCACGCCCGGCGGCATCATTTGCGGGTGAAAGTGCGAGTTGAATGAATTTGTCGTTATCCAGCCGTTTCCGTTGTGGCAGGCCTCGAGTACAGGGATCGTCGTGAACGATGTCGAGTTGACGTCCAGTCTCGGGTCTTTGGTCACCGGCGCCGGCATGGTCGGGGTTCCTTCGATGATTCCTTGGTTTTCTTGGTTTTCTCGATTTTCTTCTTGGTGACCGTTAGCGTCATTGGTTTGGCTCGATTCGACGGTGGGACTCACGTCGGCCTCGATTTCGATGCAGTTCGTTTTGGTCTGTTGGTCATCGTTGGTGGAACAGTTCATTGTTTTCACCATTAAAAATGGTTGGCTTTCGACGGCTCGAGTGCTACTGGTTTTGCTGAAGGTTGGGGAAGAGTGAGAATTAATTTTTCGAATAAAAAGTGCGTGATTTTACCGTTGTACCATTAAATAAATAAATAAATAAATAAATATGCGTTAATGCTGTTAATCGCTGTTTAACATTAAAGAACGGCCATCTGGCAACTATTATATTGGAAAATATAATGTAAGTTCCATCCACAGCTGTTTTCGGTATTTAGTATTACGAAATTAGGCCTATTATTAATTTAGTATCCCAATTTAAAATCCTTTATTGTAAAATTTTCTATCATTTTTTGCAATAAAAATGACTCTAATAAGAGTACCGAAGCAAAAAGTCCTCGTTATCGTGTCAGATTACACGGATAAATTGAAATTTGAGGCTTTTGGCTTGGATTAACCTAAGGTTTGTATAAGTAGAGTGTTATATATCTAGATTAGATTAAGCCTGCCCTGGATCTCTTGGTGTCATTAAGATTCAGGTGATAAAACTTTTTTATTTTTAATTCTGATTTTGGGTTTGAGCATGTGTCCACTTAGGAAATAAATTATTTATCCGTCTAAATGTCTTATATTCCATTTGTGCGCTTGTGGGCGGAAAAGTAATTTCCTAACTCGACTTTTCCTCCGTTTTTCGTTTCCGTCGTCCGTAATTCGGAGGATTCGCATACAAGTAAATATTTAGATCTGTGTAAGTATTTTGAATTGTGTAAAGTTTTTGTTTTACAACATGGCTGTCAAAGTCATTTTCCAAGGATCCGACTCGCGTAAACTTCGGATTCGCATAAATATTTAGATTTGTGTAAAGTTTTTGTTTTACAACATGGCCATCAAAGTCTTTTCCAACTTTTGACTCAGTTTTTGTTTCCATCGTCCGTAATTCGTAGGATTTGACGCGCGTAACGTTTGTTTTGATTTGTAAACATTTAGTTTTGCGTAACTTTTTGATTTGTAAACATTTAGTTTTGTGTAAATATTTTGAATTGTGTAAAGTTTTTGTTTTACGTGGCCGTCGAAGTCTTTTTCCTTGTTATGCCGCATGACTCGAGCATTTCTGCTAGCTTACCGGATAATTGCGTGTAAAGAGAGTTATTTCAGGTGTAATACTGGAGTAC
>JAQIXT010001406.1:0-16013 GCA_034700445.1 Stenotaenia linearis | reverse complement strand
TGAACGTAACATGAAATGTTACGTTACTGCTTAATTCAACTCAGAGTTGAATTAGCACTTAAGGCACTTAGTATCCCCCAATGCACCATACCTCTCTCTTAAGTTACGTTACGATCAAGTATGAACGTAAGTGTGAACCTAGCATTACAGTTGAGTCGAGTCAACGTCGAACCCAAACTTTCATTGAATAAAATCAGTTGAATCAAATGAGCTGAAACTTTGTCAGATTATAGCATTCCTTCTACTTGACAAGATAGTACAATTTCATAGTCATTATTCAATTCTGACCATAACTGTGCAACAATCACATTAAAACAAAATACTGTGTACTCTCCTGCAGCTTCAATACAACACTCTGAAAAATAAGCTATACCCCAAAATTCAATCAACTATACAAAATTTAAAACTTAAAGTCCTTAGAATTGTCATCCAGATCATAGCATTTCAATACATTTGATGTGACAAAACTTCCCTTTAACTTTGATGGATAGCTGTTGTTTATTGTATATTTAGTTGAAGAGAGTTCACAGCACTCATTCTCAAGATGCGTTTCCAAGTGTGGTCATGGCACTAAGTGCCTTCACTATTCTCTTCAATTTAACCACTGAACATAAAATCCATCTCTCTACCTCTACCTTGGACTGTCTCGTGCTTGTGGCTATTCTTGCATTTTCCCTCAATTCCCAGTTCTGAAGACCTTAATTGGATTTAGAATTTTTTTTCTTCTCTTGACCTTCCTCCATGCTTTTCTTTCTTGTATTGCTCTAGCTTCTTGGTTGGAGCCATGCACCAGCTCATTTCATTTGCATAAATTGCTTTGCGTTTTCTACTATGCACAGTAGCCAGAACTATATGTACCTCCAGTGCTGTGGTGGTAGTTTTTCATTTTGGTATTATTGTTTTGTGGTATATAGGTTTCTTACTTTTTCCTTCTCTGTTTCTAAAGAAGTGAGCACCTTTGGGATATTTATAAATTTATGTGTGTATTGTATTTCTTCAAATACAAACCACCCATTTCAAATCAGTTATGGCATTAGTAACTTGAGCTAAGCAAAAATGAGTACACACAATAGTTTTTGGAGTACGAAACTTATGTCTTATAACTTATAAATTCCATGTTGATTACTAGTTAAAATTATAAGTTAGATTTATACTTAACATGGAATTTATAAGTTAAGTAAGACATACGTTTTGTTTTCCGCAAACTCTGTATTGTTTACAACATAGATTTAACTAAAACTTTCTGCAAATGGAGATTAAACAATATCAAAATAATGAGAAAACAAATGAAATATTTTTCTTTAAGTAATATTTTCTGTCTTCATTTCAGTTTTGTTTCTTTGATTTTCCTTAATTCCAGTCAATGTATACCTTCTTAATTGTCGTAAGTTCTGCAATCTAACAGTGATATTCAGAATGTAGCATGAGGTAGATGTCTGAGTACTTTGCTTAAAGCCAGTATTGCCTCCAGAGCACTATTTGCATAGTCATTTGTTCTTGTACTTCTTCCTCAAATATAATATAACGATAGAACTGCAAATATTCCTCAAACAGCCCTGCTTGACTGAGCCCGATTGTAGTTTTAATCAGCCTAGCCATAATAATAATCTCAGCCATCCTATTCTGAGCAGAAAACAACTCATTAAATCTCCAGAAAACAATAACAAAACAAAACAAAATGATGGGTAGTGTTTATATAATGTCACGTCACATCTTCTTTGGTATTGACTTGTGTTGGAATTTGGATTTGTGTAAATATTTAGAATTGTTTTCGGTTTTTTGTTTCTGACAGTCGAGTCATGCATGGCCTCGATGGCCTCTCATGATCCTCTCAGTAGGACATTTGTTTTGATTAACAAAATGTTCATTACTAAAGACTTAAAAATGTCTTGTTTATTGTCAACTAACATTACTAAAACATTAAATTGATTTAAACCAACTCAGAATAACTTGGGGTTAAAAGCCACAAAGCCTAAAGTAGATTACCGGACAAAATTTACATTCTCTTTGCACTTTTAGTTCCAAGTCATCTACAAGCAACCAGCTCTTAAATGAATTTATGCAAATTAACTTTCTTATTAAAAGCGAAATTCATAGAATCACACCATATTCCTTCTTTTATTAAAACATTCCGATAAAAAACGGTTTCATCGCCGCATCAAATTTTAAATTTCTCCAATATTAAACACATTTCTATTTTTTATATATAAAAAAATTCAACAAATACCAGCTATTTTAATATTTCGCACATCCATTCGAAGCAAATGAGAAAAATTAGCATTTTAAGCGTGCTATTCCAACTTTCTTAGTATTTTCCTTCTTCTCCCACAAAGTAGACAATTACAAGCGCGCTTGAATAAACTTTTCACCTGCTAATCCCTAAACTAAATGAAAAGAAGCGTCTAATAACTTGATACCAACCCAGTGAGCAAGAAAACAAACAAGACGCCACCTTGTAATCTCCTTGATCCCGTCTCTATCCACATGTGGCGCGGTAAATCTGTGGTTAAAAATGACTGCACCCGACCTCCATCGCTATAATCAACTCGTAACGTTAATTATTCTAAAGATTACCGCCAAATTTAATTTAACACCTTAAGGACCGGTACACCAAATTCAATAATAACCCTCAATTACAACACCTCACAGTAAAAAAATATTTTTTAGAATTGCTGATATTGTTTATTAGTAATTTAAAAACAAAATATTGATTGTCTTGCGGTTTCAAAGAAATGGTTATGATTCAGTTGTTACAGAAAATTCATTTCTTGACACTGGCTGTGAAGTGTACTGATTTGTTCTGATAGAATATTTATTTTGGAAATAAATATTTAAGAAATAGTTTTTTTTTAAAAAAAACACTTATTGCCTGCAAGCCATTCCTGAATTCTTATTTGTTCAAATGTTTTGAACTATATGATAATGCAAAGAGCAATTCTGCAGAAATTATATGCAGAAGATTAGCTACGGAAAAGTTAGGTCGACGGATAATGAATTTTGCAGAACCCCTCCATTATAAGCGGTGCAGAGAATATGGGCAGAAAATTTGGGCAAAATTAATTCCGCACAATGTGATTCTGCAGAATTCTGCAGAACTTTTTCATAGGGGCTCGTAAAGGAAAATTTTTTCTATTCAAGACTAAAATTTGAAATTTTACTACTTTTATTGTATTTATATTAAGGTTATTCTCAGACATTTTCATTATCTATCATTAAATATTTTACAAATTACAAAAATTTTGCCCCTTGCAAACCCAGCATAATTGTGATGGGCTTTCCTGCAATCAACTAGTGGGCTTCAGCCTATGCTTGACATTATCATAACCAACAACAGAACCTAAAATCACCCTCCGGATTTACCCTCCTTAGAAAGGGCCTATTTTCTACGCCCCCTACAACAAAACTTCGCAATTTTGCAAAACTGCTTTTGCCTATAGCCTTAAAATGTATTTAAAATTGTATACATTGTCGGTACCAGGTTGGTGTGGATTTTTTTGGTGGGTCTTTAAAGGGTTAACACTACAATAAACTCTTGCAACAACATATTACCACGAAATTAAATTTAACACTTTAATTTTCTTAATTTATTTTTCTCCTCAAACTTCAATAATTTAATGCCATTAGTAATTTATACATTGAATTAAACATGATTCAATTTCAAGTCGGTGAAAAACTAATAAATCAATACGGAGACGACTGGAAACGCTCGAGTAAAGTTTATTGTGGATTTTTATATGAAATGGCCGAGAAAATTTGTGCTAATGTGGAATTTAGAAATCTTCTAAGTGCTTGTAATGCATTCAAGTAAAGAAAAAAAAATCTTTTATTTTCATGGATTTTTTTTAATAAAAGGAATTCCTTTACTGTCACTTTATTTTGAATTATCGTTGGAAAATTGCATTCTTTTCTGCTATAAATATGACCCAGGAAGGTCACATTCACATTGTTGCAACTATCACAAATCAGGGTGGAACAATATCTGTTTGTGACAAGAAGCCAACTTCAATTGTAGCTGACAATAACATTTCTACTAAGTTCAAAGAAAAAAATAAATAAAAGAAGATGGGAAGATGGGAAAAAAATCGAAGGGAAACTGAAAATATCAATTTTGTTGCTCCTCCAGTAATATTTCTGCATCAGTGACATAAAATTGGCAATTTTCTACTGTCTTCAATATAAGCAAATGCATGTTTTGTAAATTGATAGAAATTACAACAATTTTTCAATGCATGTTTAATCATTTATTTTACTTTTGCTTTAGCGTTCTTTATAAGCGCCTGCGACAGTAAACAATGTACACACCCAACCACAGTAAGGATTCTGTAAATATTGCATGCAGATGTATGTGGTAAGTCATCCAAAAAAGCATTTCTATACATCAAGTGTAATTTAGTGTTTTCTCAGATAGGTTTGTTCCCAACATTACTTCCAGCATGAAATATAATAAATAAACAAAAGCTGACTTTCAAGAAAATTTTTTTTTTTTTACTTTTTATGGAATCTTAGGTCATTTTAAGCAACTTTTTGGATTTTTTTTTGAAATTTTATGAAAGTTTATGAAATTCCACAACTGAACTGGAATGTGAAATATGAGGTAAATTCCAGTTCACTTGTGAAAAAGAGCTCAAGTGAGTGCAACAAATGTGGGAAATTATTTTCACTTGACTGCTGCTTGAAACCCAACTTAGCAAGGCTGCAAGAAAAGTTCAATGTGCTGCCAATCAATTAGCAACAAGTTTCGCTACAAGAGAAACCCAGGGGAGCTGACGTTGGTTTTGGACTCTCAAAATCAATTACAGTTTTAATTCATGACGCACTCAAGTTCTGGCCTCAAATAAGTATGTTTTGATCAAGTTTAAACATAAAATATAAAATTATTGTTTTATTATATTTTTATTTTATTTCAGCGAATAGTTTGCTTACCGAGCAGTTTTCGCCGAAAAGCCGCTTTATATTTCTTTCTTGTCACTTTACATGAGCAAACATTTGCAGCAAATATGTGTAGACTCTGCACTTTTCAGCCATTTTTATAGTTAAATATTCTTGTAGTTTATGATTGAATGTGGTTCCTGGTAAAAATTTTACTTTTATTTTCCGGCATGCCCAAACTTAAATCCCCCTATTTTTTTTATCCAGAACTAACAGCACCATCTGCTAGCAAAAATGAAAGACACATAAAAAGAAAAAAAAATGAAATTGAACAAATCTTACACCCTTCTTTTATATTCCGACTTTCCATTTCCTTCATCTACCTTTTTCTTCATCTAACCGAGCCCAAAACGGTTCCCACCGACCAAATTTACGATCAGCCATTTTGGTGCCCTGGTGTGCCATCTAGCATTGAAGACAAACTATGGTGCATAACAAAGTTTATGGTTTCTTGCATGTGCAACTTAAAAAAGTTTTCAATGTTATTCCAACTATTTTGTTTACTTTTTCTTTTAAATTTTGTGTTTTTTTTTCTTTTTAATTAAAGATTCGGTTTCTGATGTTTTGAAGATCACATAAGTTGGTCTGAGGTGAATGTTTGAGTGCTGGTTAAGTCAGTTGTTTCCAGCTGAAAACTTTATTTAGCAATTTTTGTTTACAAAAAGAAGCCAAATTTTTTCAGATTATGCATTTAAACTTCTGATACATTGATAAAAAAAACAACATATATTTGAGAAAATAATTATAAAATTATTTTCTTATAGAGTTGTTTACAATTTTAGATAATAACCTTTGGTATATCAAAGGTAAAATGAAACCTTTACTTGTTGGTATATGAACAATTTAAGATGAAATTTCTGTCAATATTTTATGCCTGAAAGACTTTCTAGGTATATATATAATATATTGGACATACAGTACCTAGAAGCTTCAACATGTTTACTTCTAAACATTATATATAAAATTTCTTTGTCTTAAGGTAAATATTTGATTAGTAAGAAAAATTTTAATTTAGTTGAAGGGTTAAACTTTTCAGGCTTAATCAATGCAACATTGTGTAGATAAATATGCATTTAACATCAACAAAGTACATAAAAGTAACCAAACATCACTTTTGAGTTAATTAAAATTACTTTTTTTTGACTTTAAGCTGAATTTATTACTTTATCCAGTCTATCTGTCTACAATTGACTAATTTACTACAGATTTAAGCTTAACATTTGATTAAAGTGTGCAAGAAGCTCTTGCACAGCAGTTAAGATAGATTGATTGGATGTGATGTCGAAAGCCATTCCAACCAAATCGCAGAGAAAGACAAATGGTGAATTTCTGCATTTCCTGCATAGTTAAAACAGTTTCACACACTGAATTACACACGCTAAACTCAAGGTCCAGCATTGCAAAATTCACAGTGACCAATAAATTTCTTTGTTCTCAGAGTTTGTTATAAAAATTCAATTGTTTAATTCAACCAGGAACAATAGTTACATGTTTTAACAACTTGACTGCTATAGCTGTAATAAAATCTCACTGATAGGCAATAAAATCTTTTCAGCACAAAGACACATTCCCCAAAATCAAAGTTAATGTCTCAGCAGTTAAGAAATTTTTTCATGTCTTTTCTTTTTATGTCTTTAAAGATATAAAATTTATTTCTGTTAAGCTGCATTTCTTTGATTTTTTTAGTTTTCTTTCAGGAATTATTGGCTCTACAACTGTGATCAATAGAATTGCTGAATAAATGAATAGGAGGATAAAGAGGTGGAATTTTGAATGAAACCTGTACTCAAATGGGCAAGTTTGTAGTGATATTTGAGTTAATAAAATGTGTGTTCTACTTTCTTCTTTTCAATTATGGTCTTTTTCATGGTTTGTGGGGATCCTGAACTGTAGGTTAACTTATCTCAGAGGAGGAGGGAAAGGTCTTGGAGTGGGGTAAGACAAATCTTTACTTAAAACCAAACTGAGGTTGATTTTAAAGCGAAACTTCCGAAAGCGGTCAAATTGTTGTGAGCAATAATTTACTGGGAGTATCGAGGGACTGAATTGTGGGACTTGGAGAGCAAAATTGTTAATCAAGGTGTACTTATTGCTGGAGTTATCACAGTAGATTCCCGATTATCTGGGGCAGTCGGGAAATTGATTGCCACGGATAATCGAATCTACGAATAATCCGCAAATATGAAATTCTGCATTATTATAATGCATAAGCATTAAGATAATGTATTAAAGACATTATAGACATGAAAATACATAAGCAAATGTGTTTAAAGTGATGAAAAAGAGCAAAAAATTTGTTTTTAGCATATAATGACTCCTATTAAAAATTTAAACTTCACTAGTCTGAGACCTCAACCAAGCCAAAATAGGTCTCTCGGATGTATTAGAGACGTCAGAGAGATATATTTGGCTGTGTTTTTCTATCTTAAGGTTTTTTTACGCTTGTTTAACGTGTATGTTTTGATCTGCAAAATTTTCATTTTGACTAAGAAAAAATTGCTTTGTTTTTGGCTTTTGTAATTTTATAACAAATTCTATAACTATTACTTCTTAACTTAAATACTCCAAAAACAAAAAAACAAGAAGAAATAAATTACATTTCCAATGTGTTTTGAGGCATATTCCTTAACCCCCATCCCCTCAACAGCACGAAGCAATCATAAAACATTTAAAAAATGACAAATACATTAAAAACACTCTTGAAATATTAATTTAAATTCTAAAAAACAGTTCACTTTGCTTTTGGCATTTTTGTCAGTGGCTGCATAAAGATTTTCAAATGCATCCTGGATTTTAATGCCTTTGATGAACTGAATAATTAATTTCGTGACAGTTTTCCTTAAAATTCTCCCTCATACGAAATGCCAAATTTGGTTTTTGTCTTGCACACTTAAGAGTCATTAAAAAATGTCAAAACTTTTATAGCAAAACTTCGTATGCCATCATAAGTCATTAAAATGCAAACCCACACCACTCCTCACATTCCATTTAATTGGCAATGGTGACAACTAGTGTCAATTGGCAGAAACAAACGACACGGCGGATAATATCAGGGCGAGAACAGGCCTTTATTGAAATGCTAATTCCTCGCTTGTTGGTCAACCAGGATTCAATGGCCCGTCTTCATTTCATTTCAGCGATCCCAGTGCACTCATCCAAACTAACACATAACATGTTGACTGCGCGGACACGTCTAACAACACATTATGCTGCGTAAGCGCTTGTGCGAAATGTGTAAACAGTGGTGAAAAGTTGCTATTTACATTTTAAATTCTTCTAAATTTCTCTCGGGCTAATTTAAGAATGAGGAATCTTTTCATGTGCAGCTTTTGCCATTCAATGCACACGAATTAAATATTCAAATTTCCGTCAGATCAGTTAATTCCTGTTTTAATTTTGCACGAGTGCACATAGAATGCGATTTCAAATTAGAGACCAGAGACAAGTTTGATGAATTTCTAGATCTGCTCTAACCGGTGGTCTATATAGATCAGCAATGTCCAATACTTTTCTTATATTCGCCACAATTGTGATGAATGAGGCAACATTTTCCCCATATTTTAATACCGAATTCAGCTCGCACGCTTATTCATCCAACCCAAGCACATTCTGTAGGAATGAGAATCATGGAGCTGAACGTTATGGTAGGTTCACACTGAGCTGTTAACGTAAGGAAAGTTAGTAAAATTTTGCTGTTGCATTTCGACGTTTTCATGTTCACTGTGAACGTGAAAACGTAGACACGTGTGAACAGTTCTCACATGTCTACAGCATTTTATTTGAATCAACCAATGATAGAATGCGATGCAGTGATGTCGTCAACATTAAATCAAGATGTCATCAACATTGAATCAAGATCGATAGTGATTGGCTCGCTGTAGTTTTTACATTACGTAACGGCTTACTTCAAAATGAATCTAAAGTAGGGAAAATCGCAGCATCAGGCCGATTTCTATCCCACAATGCACCATTCCTTACATTGCGTCTCAGTGTAAACATCAGTCTGAACCAACCATTATGGTGGGTTCACACTTGTGTTCACACTTGACCATAACGTAACTTAAGAGAGACGTATGGTGCATTGTGGGATACTAAGTGCCTTAAGTGCTAATTCAACTCTGAGTTGAATTAAGCAGTAACGTAACATTTCATGTTACGTTCAGCCAATCAGAAACTGCCTTGCTTCAAGCTGACACGCCACTTTGTGTGCGGCTATCTCATTGGTCAATTTGAACAAGAAACAACTGGTAAGTGTGGACACACACAAGTTACAGTTAAGTCTTAATTTGTTAAGTTAACGTTACGTTACGTCAGGTGTGAACCTAGCATTAGAGTCTAATACAGTGGGTGGCAAGTTTATGAAAATCTAAAGTTATTAATTATCACAAAAATATTTATTGTGATTTAGGTTATCAATTTGTCGCATGTCATCCTTCGCTTAGCTACATGTGGCAAAGGAACATTTATTGTAAACAATTGATGGTTTATTATGTTTTCTTTATTCTTTTTATCTCTTTATTGCTTTGGGTTGTTTAGTATATTCCTGAATGTATGCTAGATTTGTTAAGGCAGAGAAGCTATTTAAGCCTAAAGCCAATGATGAGAACCCTAATTAACATCAAAGAAGTATAGAGAAAGAGAAAGGCTCTAAACCATTGTGATCCGACGTTGTGACATCACTGTCTTGTCGGAAGCAATAGCCGTGGCAATGATGAAATTGGCACTTCAACCATTAAATATACTAATACTCCGTTCAATAAACACATCTAAACATAAAATAACTGTAGATGCCGGCAGGAAGCTGGAAGGGGTCGACCGATCCCCTCTGGCCGATTGACTTCCAACCCAATCGACCCCACTCACCGCCAATCGACCCCCACTCTTGGCCTTTAAACCCCCACTCCCTACACATAGGTCCGAAAATAAATGTAAAACTACTTTGATACCAGCTATTTTGATTATTTAAGATTTTATTTTAAATACTTTTTATTTTCAATGGCCAAGCTATTAAAGACCATTCTACTTAAGATAATGAAAGTTTATCATAAATCTAAGGAAACAACATATAAAAATCTTAAATTGATGTTTACAACAGAAGAAGCTGCAATATATCCTATTTACAATGATTACATCTTCTGTTTTTCTGAAATGTTTCACTTTATAGTATACCAGTCGTCAAAATCTGATTTGAAACAAGTATAGTTTCACATCCATGAGTACATTTCAGAATGTAAAGTTTCTACAGTATAATTGTTAATTAAAATAAGCCATTTGCTCTCTATTATATCTCACAACACACATGTGTACTGTACATCATCTTGACACCCCCCCCCCTGGAAAAAATCCTGCAGGCACCCTTGAAATAACTTTAAATTCAAGTTACAATTGCGAAATAAAGCTTTAATTGTTCACCCAACAACTTCTGTGTCTACTCTTTCGTTGACTATACAAGTAAAAATACAACAAATAAAGAAACGTCCGCATCACAACTCAATGAATCCCATTCCTTTGATTTTTAAAAATATTTTCCACCTTGTTTTCATTCACAGCAGCAACGAAATAGAATTGGTAAAAAATTTTAAGTCCCGAAGTCGGTGAAATGGCATTTCTCAAAACTCAAAGTTGAGTGGAGCCCAAGTCTACTTGTGGTTGCCTGCGAGTCATCGGTGGCTTTCCCCGTGGTAATAAACAAGAGCGATGGTGTCTCCGATTGAAATTTGAGAGCTGGTTTTTCATCTTGCTTCATTTTCCTTATGCCAGGAGTGACTAGCTTTTCATTTTTTCCCAATTTGCTGGCTGAAGTCTGTTTGGACTGCAGATGTCATCCGGATTCATGTATTCCAATATTCCATTCAGAAAGTCTTGGTCTTCAACTTGCATTCTTGTGTATTTGACAGGAACTAGATGAAGTTTTATAATAATATTATCTGCTTTTTGATGCCTTTTGCAATATTTACCAATGAATTGAAACCCCAAAACAAAATTAGTAATGAAGCAGTAAAATATGATACAAATTATGTAGTCAACCTGAAAGTTTAATTGTAATGTCCTAGCAAATCAATAAGCCTTTAAACTACACATGTTTATAATTACCATCCAGGTCATTAAACTAAATATATTTTTTCATTTGACTTCAAAATTAAATTTATTGTAAATGTAATTTACATTCCATTTAAGTTTACAAAAACTTGTAAAAAACACTTTTCACAAATTTTACTGACAAGGGTGTTTTTAAAATCATAAATTTAAGGTACATAAGTTCTTTACAACAAATTTAATTGTAATACATTTTTGTAAATCTGTCATTATGCGGTAGTCTCCACTTGAACTTATGAAAGGAACAACTGAATCTTGCATATTTTTTCCATTGAAGTTTCACATTATGGAACCTCAATGACATCTGCATCGGATATCATCTTTCATAGTTTTACTTTAAGATAACATTACATCTTTTGTAGTTTTTATTGTTCTGTTCGCCCTTTCAAACTAGTAATTAGTAAACTTTATCTTTTTTCAGATTTCAGTAGTAACATGCAAGGGTTGGTCAGTCGAAATGTTTCACAATCGAAGGATGACTCTGCTGGTCTCGACCGCCATGCAATCTACAATCCACAAGTTTCAATGACATTGTGGCAGGCAAGGCCTTCAATCCGGCGGCCAAAGCCAAGATATAAACACTTGAAGCAGCTGAGGCAAGCAAATTGCTTTCAATAATGAAATATTTTAAGCTGGCCTACCACTGGCATATTACTTAGTAGTAATCTTGTTCTTTTTATACGTGATGTTTAAACCCAATCCCTTCAAGACAACCAAATCTTGTATACATCCTTGCTAATTTCTACCTGCTTCTGTAACTTTATGAATAATTTATGAATAATTTTCCTCCACAATTCAGAGTTCTGCTAATTACTCAAATACTAATTGCAATTCTACCATCCTTAAATAATTTTTTAATGATGCCATCACTGAAATTCTTTCCGGAAAGAATTTTTACCATAACATTCACATCAGAGTTAATAGGAGTGGTTTTCAGTAATCTATTGACATATCATTTGCTGATTCTCTGACTCTCTGAAATCCTTAAAGGAAATGGAGCAACTACTAAAGAAAATGACTGGCTTTGAGATTGCTAAATGTTTACTGTCTTGCCAGCAAAGCTGGAAGGAAGTCACCGAGAGAAGAGGAAGAACTTTCTTCACCTTAGAGGAAATTCTGCCTATCAGTACAACTTTTTATCTTTCTTCAGTTGTTTAGGGTGAAATGTGCAAGCCAACAAACAGCCAAACTTCCACTTGACTGAAAAGACTCAATCCAAAGGATTCCAGCAAAAAAACAATAATCATTAGAAAATCCAAAAAGAATTCAACATCCTTTGATGATCACTGTGAACATGTCCAAACTTACTGAAAGCAAAAATTTGTCAATACCAAATAATTGCGCAATTTACATTTTCTCAAAAAGACAAGCCAGGAAAACAGATATCATGTTAATTTTTTTTTAAATAAAGCTTATACATTATATTACTAAAATCTTACAGAGTAATTTTATCAAATTTCATATAAAAAAGTGATTAATCGGAAAAAACCGATTAATCACAAAGACAAAGGATTTTAGGCTTAACTTTAAGTGCAAAATGACAAATGAAAACTTGTTAGAAATTAAAATCTTTAACATGAAATGATAGCTAATACACCAAACTAAACAATTTCATTGGTATAAAGTAGTTATAAGGATTTTTTTGCTGGAAAATGAAAAAATTTAATTTTGCCATTGCGCGATGATTTTTTGGTATTGTTATTCTACGCTTAATGAAATTAGAATAATTGCTGGGAAGTTATCCAATCAGACAAATCATAACACCCCAGATAAAAAAAATTAATGATAAATTTTGGAATTTAAAAAAAAAATTTTGAAGTATTGTTTTGCAGTTTTATGGCCAATTTAATTGAATTTTTATAGTTTTACTTCAAAATCAACTGATTTTCTGCAATTTAATTCTGAAAAAATAAATATATTCTACAGATTTTCAACAGATTTCAAAGAAAATAGCACAACCCTGACAATATTAATGACAATAACAAAATCCAATTACTGCAAAAAAATTCAAGAAGAAGTGGAACAAGAGTATGCATATCAAGTTTTACCAAGAAAAATGAGTTTCTTTTTTAAAAAATGAGAAAAATATAAAATATAAAAGAAGTAATGCGAGAAGTTGAAGTTGGATTCCTCAATCTTTTAGGCATTCATGGCGTGGGTTGTGATATTTTTGATGGCAGGTCGTTGCCTCCCTTTATGACCCTCGCAGTGTCTAGGTTTAATACACTCGCACAAAAGTGTTGGAAATTCTTTTCCTATTCTTTTTCATGCAGGTCAAAATATCAGCCACCTAGGCTTATGTTTATATAGGGGTTATAAAATGAGACACAATTGAGTGCCTAGTGCGCATGTCAAATGAAATTAAGAAATAAAAAATTCTCCGGAGCAATAAAAAATAACATTTCAACAGTCCTAAATGTAAAGAAGAGAGTGTAGTTGATTAAATTTGTTAAAATTTTAATTATCTGAGTAAATTTAATGGAGTAGTAATTTCATTAAAATCTCTTTGGTTAATGAATTTGGGTTTTTTAATGATTGTTGTGTATAAATGTTGGATGTAAGGTGTTTGGATGTTGAGATGTCGAGGTTTATTGGCGTTTGGTGTGGTTTTCTGGCTTTTACCTGTGGATTTTAATCGAATTTCAGTTTGTTGGTTGTCACTGAAATTTTTGGTCACTGTACAGGATAAATTTTAAAAATGTATAAAAAAGTAATTATGGTCATTCAAAACTGATGTAAATATACATTATTTCATTAATGTTTGTACTCAAACTATATTTTACAAAAGAAATTGTAAATTGTTACTTGTTATTAATCAGTTTTATTTTTGTTATTGCAACATTCAGTTATTTATTCAAATAATTACAGACGCCTTATTTTAACATTCTCCCCAAACGGCTAACGAAACGATGGCTCGAATTAATACCGCTCCTGAATAGATGCTTCGTCCCAATCCTTTTTTCAAATAAACTTAGATTTATATTTTATACCTATTTTTGTTTTTGTAAAGATTTTGAATTGCGTAAAGTTTTGGTCTTATAAGGTATACTTTATGGACATCATTGCCACTAGCGACCATAAACACTAAACAGACACTTATCTACCACTTTCAATATTTCAATTTGGAGGTTTTGGTTCTTTTATTTAAGATATTATTTGACAATTGCTATGCCATTCAAACATCATCTAGCCATAATAAAATGATTTAAACAAAGTAACAGTGTGCAAAATGTGCATGTAACATTATAATTAAATTTCCATATCAACTTTTGTGAGCAAGTTGACTGCGGTTTATGACAATGCAATCTTTTATCAAATTTAACTTGAAGTTACCAACTTTGTTAAATTTACATGTTTGGAAATTGTGCCTAATTTAATATAATTTATAATTAAGAAAATTACAAAACAATCTCTAAATTTTATACAATCTACATTCTTACATAGTTATCAAAACACTTAAAAACTACTTTTAAATCAAATTGATTATACAATATTTCCACTGTGAGTTGCAATCAAAGAATCAAACTTAATTCCACTTCATTTTCCTAAAATAATTACAATCATTAACATTACAACTCCCAACAATATAACCTTAACCAATTCTTTTCTTTAAAAAAAGTAATTTCAAAGCCATGATAAAATTCTAAAGACTCTAGGCATTGCACAGGACAAATCAGGTTTGTCAAAGGCCTTTGTTGATGCTTGTGATCTTGATAACCACAATAAAAAATTCATAAACTTCAAAAAATACAAGCAGAAAAAGATGAATATATTGATTGTTTCATGTTGTTGTTTTTCTCAAGCTCCAATTTCCTCAAAGCTGCTTACATACAGCATTGTATAAAAATAAAACTCATTTTCCCTTTAAACCTAATCATAAATTTAATATTCAAATTAAATTTTATAATTTGAAAAGTCAAATCTCAGATTTATTCTCAAATTAATTTCCTCAACAGGATCCAGTAATAAACAAACTTCCATTTCCCTTTTAACCTTTTCAATATATACTTCCTCTGATACAATTTTGAGTTTTTGTCTAGTGATGTATTGTGTAGTTATTTTAAAGCGGTTTCAATTTTTTTATATTTTTCTTAGTCTGCAATGAGGTGGGAGTTGTGTGTTGATGAATGGATTTGGCTGAACATTGTGAGAGCAAATGGTGGCAAAATATGAGTGTGGAAAAATAATTGAGCAATAGTGAAAGCGTGGAGTAACTGCCATAAATCAACTAACATTTGCCACTATATCAAAAAAAAGTTATCAAAATTTACAACTTTTTCTTTTATTGTCTTTAAAAGTATTGTGATGGAAATTCTGCTGTTGGGTTTTTAGACAATTGAAAGTTGGACTTTACTAATTTAACTCCAGACCAATTAGTTTAGTCATAAGTTTATTGTTTATATTGTTGCGTATGCTTACATTCTTTCTTTATTCCTTTGTTGTTGTATCATCATGTTGTGTCATTGCAGTGTTCTAGATTTCCTAGGCAACCAAGTATCATTATTAAATCACTCTTTTACAACTGACTGGACTAAATAATTTTTCTTTCTCTCTCAATCCAATCCTAAGAAGGGCCTGCTCTACTCCTGCAGACTAACCCTAACCCAATTGGGCCTACGATAGTCTGACTTAGCCTTTTCATTTCAGGCTAGCCCCAACCGTCAGGCGAAGGCATTGGACACGTGAATAAGCTAGATGTAACCGCGAGCTTGCAGTTTGTGCCTGGGTCACGTGATCTGTGAACTGGCTCACCTAGGGACTAACTGCCCTAAGCCATCTGCTGCCTTAAGTTCTCTCCCATCTGGGCATTGTAATAATTGCTGTCTGTCAAAGATGTTGGCATTTATGTATAAAGGATCCAACAAGGTTTGTTAAGAATACAGTCGGACCCGCCAGTAGCGACCTCTGTTAAAAGAGAATATCGGGATTAAGCTTTCCGATATATGTAAATCAAGTAAATCTCAAGAACTCATAAATCTCGTTGATCT
>JAQIXT010001405.1:0-16020 GCA_034700445.1 Stenotaenia linearis | reverse complement strand
TTTTTGAGTGTGATTTCACTTTTCTGTTGCCAAAGTATACAAGATTAGAATTTAATTTGGACCAAATTTGCTGCTGACAGTCAAATTTGGATGAAAAATGATCACAATAACCGAAAAAATGATTACAATAACCGATAATTTTTCAATGTAAAACTGCCATCCGGTCTGTACTTTGTAAAAGTGATCACATTAACCAATTCATTCAATTAACCGTGATCACAATAAGCGGTGTCTAGTGTATAAACTGGAGAAAAATTTTTTACAAAATCTCACACAATTAAATTTATTGTAAAAATTTAATTTGCATTACGTTCAAGCATTACATTTAAGTTTACGAACGCTTTTAAAACTACATTTTATAAAATTAACAAAAGTTTTTACAACAAATTTATTTGTTTTACGTTTTGTAAATTTTTTTTTTTCAAGCGATAGTTGAGTTTTAAATCTGATTTTGATGATTTTGATTTTTTTTAGTACTTGGAATCAAGTTCGAAAAATAAATAATGACGAAAGATTAAAAGGTTTGTATGTGTTTATAATATGATAATGTTGGTGTTGATGATAAGTAGTAATGTGGTGATATTTATAGAGGTTATCTTTCGTAGGAAGTTGTAAGATTCAAAGATAATTCTTTAAATTGATAACATTTAGTAGACACAGAATTTTTTTTTTTTAAATCATAATTTAATTTAATTAAAATTGAAAGAGAATTTATAAAATTAAAAGTAAATTCATGAAATTTGAAAGGAGTTGAAAAAAAATTCAGTGAAATTTAATGAATCTTCATTAAAGAAAATTTGAATTTGAAGTTTCATTAAAATTCAAAGAAAAATCATAGAATTTAAAAACAATTTAAGAAACTCATAAAAGTTAATGAAACTAAAAGAAAATTTAATGAAAATCCAAGAAAATTCAATGAAAATCCAAGAAAATTCAGAGAATAAAATAAAAATTCAAATAAAATTTAGAAAATTTGATGAAATTTAATGAAAATTTAGAAAAGTTAATGAAAATTTGGAAAATTTATAAAATTTAATGAAAATTCAAAGGACATTTAGAAAATTTAATGAAAATTAAGAAAATTAATGAAAATTCAGAATATTAAAATACAATTCATGAAATCCAAAGAAAGTTAACAAAATTGAATGAAAACTTCCAACCCAAAAAAATAAATATTTTTTAATAAAAATTTAATCAACAGGTGTTCAAAGGGTAGAACTAAAATCAAGAGAATCCCTATTCTGGCGGTACCAACGAGGAAAACCAAACTCATACCTCAGCACAGTCGAAACTGTCTACTACTTCCTCGTCGACCTCCACTCACTAACAATGCAAGAAGAATACAATGGACAATATGACAATTTATTATATTTCTTCAGTTTCATGTACAACAAAATCCATTCTATGTACGATCACGACGCTCTGAAAGCGTACACACTCAGATCGAAAAATCATCCAAAAAAAATTCGAAAAAAATTCAATTTTTAAGTTTTTATGTAAATTTTTATGATTTTTCTATGATTTTTATCAATGATGTGATTAAAATTGATTTTTAGTTTATTTTTCCGGCAGTTTTGTATACTTTGTAAAGCGGCGAGTCTTCGCGGATTCGGAACGGTAGAATGGATTCAGCGTAATAGCCGGAATCTCTACGGAGGTTCTCGAGGACCGTGGTTAGCATGTGGGCTTTGTCACATGTGCTGCCTGGAGCTTCGTATTGGATGTGGGTGAAGTGGACGTGAAGGTGGTAGTAAGATGGCTGGTAGTGGAAATAAATGCGGAGTTGGTTCGAAGGAATGCCAAACTTGTCGCGGATTATTTTCTGGAAATGAAAGAAAGAATAGTTTAATTTGATTTAAATGGTCCCAGCAGGGCAGGCTCGATGACGTCAGCAAATTAAACAAATTGCAATTGCGGCGCCCCTTAATCAATAAAATATCGATATGGTAAAATTTAAATAAAATGTAGAAAATTTAAAAAATTTTCAAAAAATCAAAAATTTAAAACATTTTCAAAATTGTGCAGCAATAATTTGAAAATATTCAAAAGAAATTGCGCAATTTCTTTTGCAATAATTATTGGAGGCAAAATAATTAAGAAAAAGTTTAAAATTAAAGGTATGATGGCACAAATTAAATTCAAAATTACAATTATTTGGCCATCTAATAAATTCAGCTTTTTTTAGTGCAATATTCAACCTTTGGCAGAGTGGCCCTGCTAGCGCCCCTCTGCCTCAGGTGCCCTTAAGCAAGGGTGAACCTGCTTAACTCCACGAGCCAGCCCTGGGTGCCAGCTAAAAAACCTAGAAAATATCTACAATTTTTCAGCTAATTTGCAGTTCTTTTGAAGTTTTTCAGAGTCTGTAGAAAATTTATATTTTTAAAATTAAACTGCTAAAATCTGTAGATTTCGAAGTAAAACTATAGAAAATCTGTAAAAAAATCTACAAAATCAGCCAAAAAATTGCAAAAAAAATCCAAAATTCCACAGAAAATCTTTATTTTTTTTTAGGTGAGTTGGAAGATGAATGCTTTCCATAAAATTTAATTATTCCAATTACCTTAGTAGTTTTATCTATGTTTTCAAGCAATGGAATATGTTCGGCGGTTAGTTCTCGAATAGATAAAATGTGTGGTTTGGCAATGGCAATCAAATACAAATTGGATGTTCTCTTTTGGTTCCATTTCATATCAGGTAACAAAACAAATCCAAGCTCAGAATCCAAGTCTTCGTATACGATTCTATCCACTTCGGATTTGTGATTGAATATGTTCTCAATCCACTGCAATAAACAAAATAAGTAATTTAATTTCCATTTCATTTTAATTTTACTATAACTAAATACCAAAATTCATCTTTCTAAAGAATTTCTGAAATGCTATCCGGGATAGCGTATCTCAGATTAAAAAAATCTACAAAATATCTACAGTTTTTTTTTACCGATTTGCAGTTTTTCTAAAGTTTTCTATAGAATTTCTACAAAATCTGCAGAAAATCTGTAGATTTTGAAGTAAAATTGTAAAAAAATGCACAAAATCAGTGTAAAACAAGCGTAAAACAACCTTAGACAAAATCAGTCAAAATACTAGAAAAAAAAAAGTTCAAAAAAATGCAAAAAATTTGGAGATAATCTTTAAATAATTTTCTAAGAAATTTTGATAAGTTTTATCTTCAATGTTTACTTCATTTGGTATTTAGCAAAACCAAATATCACAAATCTCCATTTAAAAAAAAACCTTATTCGAAAACTGCTCCTTCTTAATATACGGCAGCGTGATTTCCTGATAATCCTCCGGTGTTTCCTCGATCAAATAAACTGGATGTGATGAATATTTCGTAATGTGAAGTTCAGTTGCTGGATGAATCACAGTTACATCAATACCTAGAAAATAAAAAAAAAAATTAAAAAAAAAAAAAATCACATTTTTCCAAAAAATCCACTCCAACCAATAACTGACTTTACCAACAACTTTTTCAGCCAATCAGAGACTAGCAATTTATCTGATTGGCTAAAAAAATTATCAAAAACATCACTGATTAGTTGTCATAATTACTGTTAGTATCTGGTGGTGGTGAACAGACGTAAGTGCCATAAACATCATTTTTCATGACTCCTTTCAGCGATGATTCTTTGGATAAAATTCGAGGAAACTGCGACTTATCGAAGGGGGTTTTATTCATTAAAACCACAGCATCGGTTTCCAGGTCGCCAAACGAACCCAAAACGCACGCCGTGTTGTTTCTCACGTCTTCATTTAACACTTTTTTGATGTTAAAGCCATCAAATGATGAAATAGGTGAAATTTCGTCATCTTTGTCCAATAATTTCACTCTTTTACGTGGGATTTCCTCTTGCTCTTCCCGCTTCTCGGTCGCCATCTTTAGTCGATCGTTTTCCAGTTCAGTTGTGTTACGTTGATCGTTGAGTGTATTCACAAGTGATCTAGAAGTTGTAAATCATTAGAAAAAATTATAAAAATACAAATAAAAATATCAAATCAATTTTGATTCACCAAAAAATTTATTTCCATAAAATGCACCGATTTAAACCGTTTATTCGAACTATGACGTCATAAGTACAACAAATTAAAACCGCTACAAATTCTTTTAAAAAAAAATTTAAAAAAAAAATCAACAAACAACTAAAACCATTTAATTTCTATTCTTAGTCATTATATCTCGATTCACAACCAATTAAATACAATTTAACTCCAAAAATGGTCATTTCCATCCAACAAACCGACAGAGGGCGCCATTAATCGACAATTATGGAGACATCGTGCATCTTAACTTGCGTCTGCTCGTACTAAATACTAATTCCCACGATTCTCATTTCAAGATTCCTCTTACAAATCATCTGAGAACTGAAACTCGAAACCCGAATTCCAACTTGGACGTCAAACTTGAAATAACTTTATTACTTTTACCGCAAAATTAGTTCATCGTTGGGTTCGTGGAAAAGTTATTTTTGTCTTTTGAAATTTTTTTCCTAATCTGTTTGTTTTATTTGTAGATATGGCTGAAGCTGAGAAGAGTATGGAGAAAATAATTGAAATACCCAAAAACCAGGTTACAATTTTTTGAATTCATTTTTTTGGAAATTAAATATTAATGTGATTAATTAGTTTTAATTAATTTTAATCAATTTGGTTTTCAAAAAAATTAAGATTTGTATTTTGGGGGGGGAGCGGTGAAGCATGTGGTGATTGTAACCGAGGTAGCGTTCGAGTGTGGTAATGATGTCAGAATTGTTTGTGATTACGAACAATATGGGGGAGAAAATTGATCAATTAGTAGTTATTTCCTGATATGTTTTTGTCATGTGGTCATTTTTTGATCAATTTGGTCAGGTGTGATCAACGCTTTAGGTTAAAATGATTTTATTATAAATATTTGACGAGTGTTTCTCATTTCTTGACTGTTTGTATTTCTCGTGACGAGAAAAATATTTGGTCAATTTCTCGAGAATTCTCGGGAATTTTTGAGAAATCTATAAAAATGTCAGATTTGTAATGAAAAACGTATTAAAATGGTTAAACATGAGTGAATAATTACATTTTAGGAATTACTAAAGTGATTAAAATACAATATGATTGCAATTTATTCAAATACTACTGATTAAAATCAAAAATTAAGTGAAAACATATTTTCTCCTTATTTAAAGAAACTGAATTACGGCGCTAAATTTAAAAGAAAAGTGCCATTTGCTAAATACGCCACTTTTTCCTAAGGATTTTACAAATGAAAAACATTCAACTTTAAAATTCTTGGAAATTCAGCTAAAAATTTCTGGAGAATTAAGATGACCAAAATTTTTTATTTCTCAAAAAATTCTCAAGGAGAAACACTAATCAAAGTAACGAAAACAGGATTTTACTTATTTTGACCAGAAGTTTGGGACCGATATATAAAATCAAAACTTAAATGGATTTAGGATGTGCAATGTGTATGGAAACTTTTCTACATTCTATACGGATATCCAGAAGCATTAAAAATTAAAAATTTTGTAATAGAACGCAAAAACATCACCATTATGACACATAACCACTACCTGGAATTTTGACCGTCATTGATTCTCTGCTTACCGAAGTTGCAAAATGAGTTGAAAAATCAACATTGAAAAAATGATCATGTTGTACCAAGAATTGATAATCAATTATCTAGTTATAATCTAGTTATCAATTCTTGGTTGTACCTTATTAACATAATTTTTAATGGTAGAGTTGAATTTTTGAGAAAATATCAACATTGAAAATCGCATTAAAAAAATACCACATTATCGTTTTTCAACCCTCAACATTGAATCATCATTGATTCAACGTTGAATTTTCAACTTAAATTATTTTAACCAAAAATCAACTTTACCGTATTTCATCGATTCTAAGACACTATTTTGACATTTTTACAATCCAAATTAGGAGTGCAAATTGAAGCGCCAAACAATGGATTTTGATGTTTTTTCCTATAATTCCATTACTAAAAATATGGTGCATCTTAGATAAGATGAAATATGGTAATTCAACCAAATTTTTGCTACTTGGAGCACATCTGTGCGCTGAAAATTAGTGATGGGTTCTTCGATACCAAAAGTACCCGATAGTTTGGATAAAGTACTCATACTTGATTACTTATTGAAAGTATTGATTACTTTTGAGTACTTAAAATTCAATTGATTTTTCACTTAAATATGCAAACTATAAACCTTTTAAAAAAATGTATGTACAAATCAAAAATTATATATTGTTTCACGCCTGAATTCAGTAATTTAAGAATTCATATCACTGAAAATTGCTTAATTTATGATAAATGATTGTTTAAAATATAATAAATTATTTTTTTGTGTGAAAACAAACATTTCGACTTAAAAAAGTGCTCGAAGAAAATACAGTAGACGCCGCTGATCACGGTTAATGGAATTAATCGGTTAATGTGATCACTTTTACAAAGTACAGACCGGATAGTACTTTTTTATTGAAAAATTATCGGTTATTGTAATCATTTTTTCGGTTATTGTGATCATTTTTCATCCAAATTTGATTTTCAGCAGCAAATTTGGTCCAAATTAAATTCTAATCTTGTATAGTTTGGCAACAGAAAAGTGAAAACACACTCAAAAATATATTTTTCAAGTTATTAAAAGTAGTGCAACAGACTATTGATAGTGTAGAAAGAGACTTGATTTGATCAAAAATGATTCAAAATCATTTTTTCTTTATAATAAGAGATTAAAATTTACCAAACACCTTTTAGTTTTGAATTTTTAACACATTAATGGAAAACAATGATAATAACTGCATTTTTTGTTTTTTTGGCTAATGTTATCAATCGGATATTGTGATCAGGGACGTCCCCAAAGTGATCACAATAAGCGGCGTCTACTATACTTGACACTCCAATACTTTTTATGAAATATCGGATTCTCGAAGTATCGAATACTTTTTTAGTATCGAACATCAGTAGTTAAATATAACTTGGTACTAATAAACTACCAAAATAAATGACATTAAATTTTAATCAGAGAAAAAATAAAAAATAAAAAAATGAAATATGTTTGTGCAAATAGGGAGAAGGTATGGACCATCTCCCTGATGCCATAGACGTAATCGAGACAATTGATGCTTCGTCTTGCTGCCGAAACCAGCAGGAAGATGTCATCATTCTCAATCTTGATTTTGAGGAAATGGCTCAAGCAGTGTTTGGCCAATTGGATTTGGTTGATCAGATTATTGCAGGAGATGGTCGTGTTGACAATTCTCAAGATGGCGTCCCCCTGATCGAGGATTTAAATGTCGTCGGCGAGAACGAGACTTCGCTCGAAGACCGCGGTGACGCATCGTCTGCGTTGAGTAAAGTGCAGGATGGAAGTGATGTAATGGTGTTGTGTTGAGGTTGTTTTTTGGGTTTTGGTTGATTTTGGTTTTGGTTTTTTTTTTTTGGTAGAAGGTGCAAGAAAGAGGAAAGTCTGGGAAGGTGAAGGATAAGGTTGGGAAGTCGAAGACTAAGGTTGATAAAGGAACGGGTGAGTTGTGATTGGGTTTGTGGTTTTTGGAGGAGTTTAGAAATTGGATTAAAATATTTGAAAATTTATACAGGTTGGATGATTTGTTGTAATTTGATACAGAAATAATTTATTGGAATTTGACCCAAAAATTGATTTATTTCTGGATTAAATTGAATTATTTATGGACATATGACCAAAAAATTAAGTGATTTGTGTGAATTAAATCAAAAAATGGAATATTTTGAGTGAATTAAATCAAAAAATTGAATATTTTACTGAAATTTCACCCAATATTTCAATTTTTTATGAAAATTTCCTCAAAAAAACTCAATATTTATTGACATTTCACATAAAATTCAATATTTTATTGAAATTTGACCAAAAAATTCAATATTTTATTGAAATTTGACAAAAAAAATTCAATATTTTGTGGAGATCTCACCAAAATATTGAATAATGCATGAATTTTCTTTAAAATAATGAAAGACCAAATAATTTCTGTAAATTTGATCAATTATTTGTGTAATTTTAACAAATTTGACCAAAAAATGTTAGAAACTTCTGGAATTATAAACAGAAATCTGAAAAACCTATATAAATTTTATAAAAAATTCTAAACATCTGGAAATATCAGCAAATTAAACTAAAAACTGAAATATTTCTCCATTTTTAACATAATGGACAAAATTAGGTAAATGTTTCTGAAAATTTCATGATATAAACCTAAAAATATACAAAATACTTAACTAATTTTATTATATTCACATTCAATTTCTTTAAAACATTAAATTTCTTTTCTTAATTAACATGATCAATTCTTTCCACAATTTCAGAGCACATTCTAAAAGCCCTCAACAGTCTACAAACAACTGAAGAAAAACTAGCAGCTCTATGCAAGAAATATGCAGATCTAATGGAGGAACACAGGAATCTTCAGTTATCTCTTAAGCAAAGCGATCGAAAAAGTGCACAATTATGCAAAGAAAAAGAACAAATCCAAACAGAGCATAGTAAAGCCGTTTTGACTCGAAGCCGGCTCGAAAGTCTATGCAGGGAACTTCAAAGGCAGAATAAACTGGTCAAAGATGAGAGCTTATTAAGAGTAAGGGAAGAAGAAGAAAAGCGAAAAGAAGTTTCGGCAAAATTCCAAGTATGAAATAAAACATTTTTTAAAGTTTTTTTTGCAGTTTTTTGGCCAATTTTGTAGATTTTTTTCACATTTTCTAGTTTTACTTCAAAATCTACAGATTTTCTGCAGTTTTACTTCAAAATCTACAGATTTTCTGCAGTTTTACTTCAAAATCTACAGATTTTCTGCAGTTTTACTTCAAAATCTGCAGATTTTCTGCAGTTTTACTTCAAAATCTACAGATATTCTGAACTTTAAATTCAAAAAAATTAATATTCTGTTGAAAAACTTTCAAAAAAACTACATATTGGCCAAAACTGTAGAATTTATTTTTAGCTGGGAAATTAAAATTTTTTTTTTGAATTTTATTTTTTTTTAGTCAACTTTTAATGAGATTTCAACTATGATGCAAGATAATAATCAAAAGAATAGTAAATTAAGAGATGAGAATTTGGAGTTGGCGCAGAAGTTGAAAACTCTTGTCGAAAACTACGAACTGCGTGAACAGCAAGTGGAGAATCTTCTCAAACATAAGGACATGGAGATCCAGTTGGCCGATGCGAAGTTAGCGAAAGCGAATGCGATAATGAATGAAGAAAAGGAGAAAAATATACAGGAAAAACACAAAGTGAGTTAGATATGATCATAATTATAGCATAAAATATAAAATTTTAGTAAAAAATTAATAAAATATTTGCAAAATTTCAAAACAAAAATAAAATTCAACAAATTTTTGGTTTAAATTACTGAAATTCACTTTTTTAAATCTTTTTTCTAGTTGTTACTAGATTTGACCGACTATCAAAAAAGATGCCACGAAATGACGACCAAAGAAGTTCAGTTACGAACTCAACTCAATATGTATTCGGAAAAATACGAAGAATTTCAAAATACGATTGCAAAAAGCAACGATGTGTTTTCGCATTTTAAGGATGAAATGGACAAGGTGAGTGGATGAATTTTTTGAGCAGGAAATTAATTAGTTATTGGGATTTTTATGATACAGATGTCGAAGAAAATTAAGAAACTCGAAAAGGAAACGATTACGTGGAGAAGTCGATGGGAAGGTAGCAACAAAGCATTGCTGGATATGGCAGCTGATGTAAGAAATTTTAAGTTTCTAATTTTTGTATTTTAAAATATTTTTAGTTTTTTTAAAATTAATATTTATTCAGTTAAACTTCTAAAAAATAAAATATCAGATTTTTATGCTTTTTGCTTCAAGTTCATAGCAATTGATTTTTTTGGTCAAATTTCAAGGAATATTTAGATTATGAGAGAAAGTATGGTTTTAAGATTTATGCTCCTTCATGGTTATATTTTATGGGATTTTTACATTTTATGGTTAAATTTACAGTAATTTTTACTTTTTATGGTTAAATTTACAGTAATTTTGACTTTTTGTGGTTAAATTTACAGAAACTTTGACTTTAATGCCAGTTTTGACCAAATTGCGAGAAATTATGACTATATGCCTTTTTTCCCCCAAATTTCACGAAATTTTTACCGATTAAACTTATTTTTGGCCCAATTTCCACTGGCTTTTGCACTGTTACTTCACTTTACACTTTTTTTAAATTTTAGCATTTTTCTACTTTGATTTTCTCCGTGGATTTTCCACGGGTACTGGCTAGTGTCATGCAATTATTGAATTAAAATTATAAAAATTGTTCACATTTTGTCTTCTATTGGTCAAAATTTACTTTTCCACAACAAATTTACAGTGGGTTCCGCTTAATTAGGACACATTGGGCCGGAACATTTTGTCCCAATTAAACGGCTGTCCCAATAATGCAAAGCTCAGTAAACAGTGAAAAAAATGATTTTGCCATTTGTTTCTGTAAATAATATGTCTGCTAATCTTATCCTAATCACTAAGCAGCAAATTTAGATGAATTCTTAAATAAATCAAAGAAAAATGATTATCAACAATGTATATCATAAATATTAATCATAAATATTTACAAATATTCAAAAAATGACAAATTGCTACACAATTTGAAGCTCATTTATAGTCATATTTGTCTCCAAATGAATCTGCAGAGACTAAATTCTCATAATTTACTCATTAATGGCCTTCACGTGCTTAATATCTAGAAGTAATTGTCCCGATTAAGCGGAATTTTGTCCCATATAAGCAAAGGAAATCTTGCTTATTTTTGAGATTTGATTTCGTTCTTTAGGATTTGTCCCAAATAAACGGCTGCCCCGATTAAGCGGAATCCACTGTGTTTAATTTTACATTTCTTTTTTAATTTTTTTTTAATCATACAACTCCAATCTTTCCAGAGACAGCGCCATGACGCCGAGATGGGCCTAGCGCAGAAGAAAGTTGGTCAACTAGAAAAACTCTGCCGAGCGCTCCAACTAGAGCGACAAAGTCTTTTGGCCAAACTTAAGGGAGAAAACCCAGAAGATCAATCGGAAACACAATCGACATCTTTGATCTCCGAAGACCCAGAAAATGCGATCAAAATCAACGATTCCATTGACACGAGCAACTGTGTTCAAGTGCCAATGTCGCTAAGTCCAGATGGAATTAGCAACGAAGAGCAAATAAAAAACTGTGATAAGAAAATTTCGGAAAATGTCAGTAATTCTAAAGGAAAAGGAAAGAAAAAAAATAAAGGCGCGAATGCTTAGAATTTGTTATTTAATTTTTATTTTTATTTCATTGTAGTACAGCTGATGATTTTTTTTTGTTTATTTTTGTTGTGAATCATGTGTTCGGTTGTAATTTCCAATAAACAATTTGCTTTTCAATGACTTTTTGAGTTTTTTTTTATGGATTTTTAGAAGTTTTATAAAAAAAATTTTGCAGTTATTTGGCCGATTTTGTAGATTTTTTTACAGATTTTCTTAAGTTTTATTTCAAAATTTACAGATTTTCTGCAGTTTAATTTAGAAAAAATTAATATTCTACAGAGTTTTTACAGAATTTGATGAAAATCTGCAGAAAAACTAAAAAACTGCAAATCGGTCAAATTTATGTAGATATTTTGCAGATTTTTTTTAGCTGGGGAGTTGGATTTTCCCTGAAGTTGGAGGGACAAATGAAGTAGAACCATCTCTCACCAAAAAAAAAATCAAAAAAATATCTATAGTTTCTGGCTGATTTGCTGTTTTTTAAATTTTTTTTTTACTGATTATCTTCAAAATCTATAAAAAAAAGTTTGTAGAATATTTATTTTTTCAAAATTAAACTGCAGAAAGTCTATGGGTTTTGATGTAAAACTGTAGAAAATGTGTGAAAAAACTACAAAAGCGGCCAAAAAGCTGCAAATAAACTTCAAAAAAATTTCAAAAAAAATCTGTAGACAATCTTTAGATTTTTTTTACTGGGGTTTTTATAGATTTTTAAAGTAAAAGTGTGGAAAATCTGTAAAAGATCTACAGAATGTGCCAAAAAGTACAGAAATACTGGGGGGGAAAAGACTACAGCTAAGCAATTTATTTCAAAATAAGACTTTTCAATGAATTATTCATTCAAAATTGACTGAAAATAATCATTTAAACCATAAATTCCAAAGAGAGGAGAGATTAACTCAAACTCACTGTTCATGAATTTTGTTTGTTTATCAAGAACTTCCGTAGAAATGGCGCTTCCGTCCCGCAGTACATGGCCATCTATTATTATAATATAAATTAATAAATGAATTTATGCCTTTACAAACGTAAATCGAAGCTCATATATCTCGTAATCACAGTAAGAAAACCGAAATAAAACGATAACAGAACCACTTAACACTTTAATTCCGGAAAAACGAACAAAAACACCGAAACCGTTTTATTTTTAAAATTAAAAATACAAAACAATACGACAAACAAACCCTTAAAACAATAACTCCAACAAAATAATTAAAAAATTTTAATACACAATGAAAAAAAAAATTTTCATGACCCTAACTCGAGAGTTTGACCTCCATTATTTCTTCCCAAGATTCACTGCGGGTTCCATTCACCCGGCGATAAATAACCTTGGAGCAATACAACAGGTTTCTACACTCACTGCAACGTGTTGACTTTGCTTGATTTCTTTATTCGTGCAGCTCAAAGTACCAATGGCTCCTATTTTAGGGTATTGGAGTATTCGTGGGGTAAGTTTTGGTATTTTTGTGCATTTTGAGGGAGAAAAATGAGATTCTGTATTTTTTAGGGAATTTTTAATTGATTTTTATTGTTTTTTTCTTTAAGTTGGCGCAGCCCATCCGGCTTTTGCTTAATTATGCTGGACAGGAGTTTGAAGATAAGAAATACGACTGTGGACCACCGCCGAATTATGATAAATCGTGTTGGTTTAATATTAAGTTTAGCTTGGGATTGGATTTTGCTAATGTAAGTATTTAAATTTTAAAAAAAAAATGAAAATTCAAATTATTTTTGAATTTTTTAAATTTATAAAAATTCCAATGTTTGAAATTTTAACATTTTAAAAAATTTGAAATTTAAAGTTTTTAAAAAAAATTCATTAATTGAATTAAAAAAGAATTGGAGATTTAAAAATTTAAATAATAATTTTAATAAAAAAATTGAAAATTTAAAAATTTAAATTTCTAATTTAAAAAAAAATCTAATTCAATATGAGAATTTAAACTTTTTAAAGTTTTCAAAAAATTAAAATTGAACAATTTGCATAGAAAAAAAAAATTTAAAACTTAAAAACTTTCACAGAAACTTTAATTTTTGTTGTATTTACTATTAAAATTCTATTTCAAATTCCAATTCTACATTAAAGTCAAAACTTCAAAAGTTTAATTTACACATTTAATGTACTTGAATTGTGTAAATTTATTCTTTAAATCAGAATTTAAGAAGTACTTACATTTACATATCAAATTGATAACCTTGAAATTCCATATCTTATTTATCTACTGTAAAACTTGTTCTTCACAATCTATAATGATAACAGTTATCACTAGACACTAATTATAAACCACTTGTATAACTTCATTAAATCATTATTGATAACAATTCTAGAAACAACATCTTTTAATATAACACTCAAGCATCATGACCTAAATATCAAATTAATTCAAATATCTTATCAAATTCAAATAGTAAACATTACTTTTCTTTCCTGTAGCTACCATATTACATTGAGGATGATGTGAAACTTACGCAGAGTGGTGCCATTATGCGATACTTGGGCGAAAAACATAATCTGAGTAATAAATTCAAATAAAATTATTTTATTTTACTTAAGTTTTACTTTAAAAATTGCATTTTTTGCAAAATAGATAGTTATTTGGCCAATTTATGCATAAGGTATAAAATTTTAGTAAAGAATTCGAAAAATTTGCAAAATTTGCAAAATTTTAGTAAAAAATTCTAAAAAATTGCAAAATTTTAAACAAACATAAAAATCTACAAATTTTTCACATAAATCACTAAATTTTGCATAAATTACAATTTTTCTGTAAATGTTTTGCAAATAATTTTATGGTAATGCTGTTAACCGTAAAAGATAATTAACATAACCAATAAAATTCATTCATTTCTTTAATTTACAATTAAAATAGTTCCAGAAAAGGAGTCGGAAAGAACCAGAATGGCGCTTGCGGAGTATCAGTTAACGGACTTACGAAGCGAGTTTGTCCGTCTGTGCTATTCGCCAAATCACGTAAATATAATAAATAGGAATAAATAAACTAATATTAAAATCAATTATATAAAAATAATAAATTGTTATTTAGGATGAATTGAAGGATGACTTTACCAAAAATTTACCTGATGTTTTTAAACAGTGGTCTGAATTTTTGGGGAAAAGCAAATGGATGGCTGGTGACACTGTTAGTATATCTCACTGATAGGAGACTTAGTATTTTTTTATTTTACCAAAAACAAATACTGAAGAAAAAAAATAATTTGGTGAACAATGCATATTGTAACACCCAAAGTTTTCACTATTCTTGCATTGTAATTTTTGCCTTTTTTCCCTTCATGTTTTCTGCTTTCTTTATTTTAACTTTGGAAATGTATACAAGACTTGGTGCAGGGCCCATTTCCATGGGCACCACCAGGAATTTGTGCAAGTTGGTGCAAAACTTTGGTTCTCAGGTGTGCAGTGAGCAGTGAGGGAAAATCATGAGCACGGAAATGTGGCCATCACTGCAAATTTTTTTTGAAACAAATTTATCCACAACTGGGTTGCTCTTATTAGGTAATGCTTGACCAAGAATTGGCACGAATTAGTTTAAGAGATGAAAATTTCCTATAAAATTTGGAAATTTCAAGAGCTGAGGTGGTGCAAGTGCACCACCTTGGACCTCTCTACCGGCACCTATGCCCATTCCTAAAAAGGTAATACTGATAGGACCCCAAACATTGGCGAATTTGAGAATTAACTACCTACCAAACTATGCAAAATTATTCAACTTTGTTTTAAGGGTCAATATTTGTCATGCGGCTGCAAATCAAAAAGAAAGATACATACTGGCATGATCTATTAATCAGTTATATTTTCACCACCAGAAGCTCCTCACTGGTCAGGCTAAAGTAAAGATGCAAGAAATAAATCAATAAATATAAAATTTATCCTTAATTGAGGGTGTGAGTGTCATTTTTTAGGTTTTAAGGTTTTGACTGGCCTCCAAGCTCTCTGGCTAGGGTGCGAAGGACTTTTGCCTGAGCCACTCATATCCAGGTGGAAGTGATGGTCAGTGGACACACCTACATGATGGTCATTGCATAATATCACTAGCAGTCACAAAATAAAAAAAAATGCATTTCTGTATTGTAAAACAGTCCAGTATTTCTACAGGGTGAGTATAAAGTCTCGGGTCTCAGGCCAAGTCAATGGGTGGCCAGGACCAGACTTTATACTCGCTCTGTATAAATGAGTACTATTTTATTTCAATTATATTGTGATGGTGAAATTCTCTGAAATTCTGAATTCACAATAGTGTTTTTGATATCATTAACCCTTTGGATACCAATCGTATACACATTTGTGTACACGTGTTACTGGTATAGGAAAAAATTTTTCTTACTGAAGATAAAAATCTGAAATTTTTTTTACTTTTGTTATGTTTGTATAAAGTTTATTTTCTGTAAATTTCAGCATCACTCATCAATAATTTTGTGAGTTATTGCAACATGTTTGCTCCTTGCAATCCCAG
Source organism: Stenotaenia linearis (assembly GCA_034700445.1). NCBI lineage: Eukaryota > Metazoa > Arthropoda > Chilopoda > Geophilomorpha > Geophilidae > Stenotaenia > Stenotaenia linearis. The sequence goes on along the minus strand of JAQIXT010001405.1, from coordinate 272 downwards.
CATATGATTGTGTCAAGCTTTCCTGCAATTTGCAAAAGCACTTCAGCTCCCCGATTTACAAATGTGTACACAATGTGTGTATTATCATCGGTGTAGTCTTTTTTTGCGGTATCCAAAGGGACAAGTTGGTGCCGGTAGACCAGTGGTTAGCGCGCTCACCTCTGGGCCCAAGGGTTCCAGGTTCAAACCTGGCCAAGGTCGGTGATTTTTCTGGCCGAGGAAAATCGAGTGGCGTTCCTTCGGAGGGGAATTTAAGCAGTCGGTCCTGTGTT
>JAQIXT010001404.1:0-16034 GCA_034700445.1 Stenotaenia linearis | reverse complement strand
ACAAAAAAAAAAGCAAAAAAAAAAAAAAAAAAAAATCAAACTTCGCGATATTCGCTGACGTAACTCGATTTTTGAGTTCTCCCTCGAAGTGGCAAGATCCAGCGAAGCGTGCGTGAAACCACACGATCGTGATTTTGCCAAACACCAAAATCACCGACCCTACTCATTGATTTTCCCAACTTTACTCAAAAAAGCGAAACTGCGCAATCTCATTCTAAATAATTCACAACGTCTTTTACTGTTATCGTCGCCGTGCCAGTAAAATAAAACCTTTTCGTGACCGAATAAAGATGCATGAATTAAAGGAATTGTGTGGAGTGATTTGGATTTTTGGTGATTTGCAAAGATTTGATGGGATTTCGATTGATTTTTAGGTTGTGGATGTTTGGCGAGGGATTTTGTACGGGTTTTTGGATGGAGGGGAATGAGAGTTGAGTGAGTGGTAATGGAATTTTGTGTTGTTTTGTTGTGACGTCATTGTTCTGTCATCTCGGAATTAGATCTGTTGTCTGAACTTGATTTGTGGAGTTTAATAATGGATGGTGTGTTGAGGGGTGGATTCTGGGAAATGTGGGGGAAGGGAATCACGAATAAGTCTATAAAATCTAAAATAAATCTATAAGTCTTATAAATCTATAAATCTTATAAATCTATAAATCTTATAAATCTATAAATCTTATGAATCTATAAATCTTATAAATCTCAAATAAATCTTAAAAATCCAAAAAATCGTAAATAAATCTGTAAATCTCAAATAAATCTTAAAAATTCAAAAAATCTTAAATCGGTAAATCTCAAATAAATCTTAAAAATCTAAAAAATCTTAAATAAATATGTAAATCTCAAATAAATCTGTAAATCTCAAATAAATCTGTAAATCTCAAATAAATCTTAAAAATTCAAAAAATCTTAAATCTGTAAATCTCAAATAAATCTTAAAAATCAGAAAAAATCGCGTCTATAAATCTCAAAAAAACCAAAATAAATCTCAAAAATCCCAAATAAAGCTCAAAAATGAATAAAAATTCCAGAATGTCCTCCAGGATTTAAGAAATTTAAACATTACAAATATTTTAAATTACAAATCTTACTAAAAAATTCCAAAATTCTTGAAAAATCTTAATAAATATTGAAATCTATTAAGATTTAAAATCTAATAAAATATTGAAAATCTCTTGAGAAATATTTTTATAAATCTTAAGATCTTTTAAGATCTAAAATCTGAGAAATATTTTAAAATCTTAATAAATCTTGCAAATCCTACAAAAAAATCTTCATGAATCTTACAAATGTCATAAAAAATCATTACAAACTTCACGAATCTTACAAATCTCAGAAAAAAAATCCAAACCTTTGAAAAATCTTCATAAATCTTACAAATCTCAGAACAAATCTTCACAAATCTTACAAACCCCAGAAAAAACCTTCACAAATCTTACAAATCTCAGAAAAAATCTTCACAAATCCTACAAATCTTAGAAAAAAAATCCCAAACCTTGAAAAATCTTAACAAATCTTTAAAAACCAAAAATTCAAAATTTTCACTAAAATCCCAAATCTCTCAAAATCCTTATATCAATACAACATTATCAACCCCCCCCCCCCCCCCCAACTTACTCCCCAAATCCTTCAAATTAAGTCCCTTGAAAAAACCTGATCCACAACACCCAACAATAATCCCAACATCAACCAACTCACAATTTAGAACAATGACGTCAGAAAATCTCAAAAAAAAACCTCAAACCTAATTTGCTTACCTTTCGACTTCCGGTTTGAAAATTAGGCCCAAACAATCTTCCAGTTTGTTAATCATCAATTAGGCTTAACAACTTCAACCTGAAAACAGAAATAAAACAAAATTTATTTACTTTCTCGAAGAATCTTCGATTAATGCGAAGAAGTAGAAAGTTATTGTAAATTACGATTGGGTTCGTCTTGGTTATACCGAAATTAATTTCATCCAATCTCCATAGGAGTAATAAGTTAGAGAGTCGTTTTAATAAATCTCGACTGTTTCTGACATAGATTTTCCTATAATTCATGATTTCCTGCTTCGGGGCCTAAAATCTGATGATTGGTTTTTAATTAAACAAGCTGGAATTTAGAGGTGGAGTGTGGATTAAAGTTGGAATTTGGCATCAAAGGGTTGAAATGTGGTGATATCTGATAGGTATGAATGGATTGCAATGATTTAGGCCTATTTCAATGGATTTTGTGTTTTAGGAATTTGGTTTTGAAGGAATTTGATGTATTTGAGGGCCCTAGGCCTAGTTTGTTTAGTAGGTGTAGATGTAAACTTGAATATAGTTCACTATTTTTAAGCCTATTTACATAAATTTAAATTTTATATTAATTTTTGTAGTTTTATTTTTGTTTTTAATCTTATTTTCATTAATTTTGAAGTATTTAAAGATTATTTTAATATATTTTGATGTTATTAAACCTGCAATTTCATTCATTTTCTGACATTTTAGGCCTACTTTGCATAAATTTACATCTTTTAGGCTTATACTTATAAATTTAAATGTACTCTGAACCTTCTTTCAAGAGTGAAATGTGTTTTAGGTCAATTTTCATATATTTTTTATACATTAGGCCTACTTTCAAGTACTTCAACCTAATCTATAAACATCAATTTATTTAAACCTTTTCCATATTCATTAAAATGTAATATCAAACACAAAAAAAACCCTTTAACACTGCACTGCCAATCACAATCCTTAGTATCCACCAGTGTTGTGTTCGATAATAATATTTCACAATATTTTCTGTACTTTTTTAAAGTATCAAACACACTAGTGGGTTTGCGGAGAACAAAACTTATATAACTTATAAATTCTATGTTAATTATAAATTGTTAATTATAAATCTGATATATATTTAACATGGAATTTATAAGTTATAAGACATAAGTTTTGTTTTTCGCAAAGACTCTAATATTGTCTACTTATTTGAATTCTTTAGACAAACAATCATAACTTTGATGTAAAACTGATAAGACTATTCGAATACAGTATAAACCAAGCTAATCCGATCCCCGCTAATCAAATAAAAATTATTCAATTTTGATCAAAATTGTTGTTTTATAATTAAAATTCTTGATTTTTGGCTGAAATTATATAATTTTTTATCAAAATCTCAATTTTTAGTCCAAATAGCTCAAATTCTGACCAAAATTGCTCAATTATTTGTTTAAATTGACCATTGTTTCATAGGTTACCAAATTTTATTTGATTTTGGTGTGGAGGATGCAATTTTTTAGTCTCGCCTAGGGCGCTTAAAACCTTTGCACTGGCTCTGACTGCTATATTTACAAATATAAACACTGTCAGTAACAAACACGAATTCTTTTGTCATTCCAGCCGCGCCATCAAGACCAACGTGGACTTGCTTCCGTCGACCCCAGTAACCAACCTCTTCTTCAACGACTTCTGGGGCACTCCACTCACCCACTCAGGCTCACACAAGTCCTACAGACCCTTATGCGTGCTCAGTTTCCGGCTCAACTATGAATTCGGAGAGCTCGATGCCTTCGGCTACCATCTGGTCAACGTGGCACTTCACGCCGTCGTCACCGCCATCTTCACCCGCATGGCCCGAACTCTACTCGGCGGATGTCCAATGTCGACTCTGGTCGCCGGTCTCCTCTTCGCTTCGCATCCGATCCACAGCGAGGCAGTGGCCGGAGTCGTCGGCCGTGCGGATGTCGGCGCATGTTTGTTCTTTCTCCTGTCCTTTGTAGCTTACATGTGCTACTGCCACCAAAGGGATGGAGGTCAACAGAAGAGGGGACGGAGGTGGTTGAGTTTGTGTGGTGCGATCTGTTGCTGCACTTGTAGTATGTTGACCAAAGAACATGGCATTACGGTATTGGCAGTGTGTGCAACGTACGATGTACTCGTTCATTCTAGAGTTTCGTTGGCACATCTCAGCTACATACTGATGGAGGTTAGAAATGAATTTGTTACTATTCTTTTCAAATTAACTCTTACTTGTATAATATACAGTCGGACCCGCCAGTAGCGACCTCGGCTATAGCGTCAACCCGTTTATAGCGTCACTTTTGGTGCGGTCCGGCCAAAAAGATAGGGATTCCCATGCTAAAAAATTCGGCTATAGCGTCAATTCCTATAGCGTCAACCCGCCTATAGCGCCCATGTATGCCGGTCCCGACGACTGAAAAAAAAAATTACGCTGTTTACCGATAATATACACATTTGTGTACACATTTTAAATCTGGGAGCGGAAGCGCTTTTGCAAATTTGACAAGTTGAAGTCATTAGAGGGCATTAAAAATATTCATTTTTTAGATAGTGGACTAAAACCACTCACTGAGGAGGGTAGATCCAGGGGGTAGTTTTAAGCCCTCTCTGTTGTTGGTTATAATAAGGTCAAGCACAAGCTGAAGTGTATTAGCCGATTACAGGAAGCTTATCGCAATCGTATGCTTGCATAAGCAATAACTAAAAAAATTATGGATGAATGATGCTGAGATTTGCAGAGAATAAATTTTATATGAACGTAATAAAACTCAAAAAAATTCAGAATTTTATCTTTAATAGGAAAAAATTTTCCCAAATTTTGTTCGGGTGTATTGGAAACTCCAGTGAGCATTCACATTACTATATCACTAACCAGTGCATTAAAAAACAACTTGATTAGTTGGTTTCTCTGGTTTCAGCAGTTGTAGCCAACTCAGTCAGTTGGTAACTCTAACTATTAAAGATGGTGAAACCGTCCACATAAAACTGTAGTTTACAAAGTCAAAAAAAGTCTAAAAATCTTTTCTAAGTTAACACAAATATGAAAAATAAGTTAAACAAAATAAGGATTTGAAAATGCACAATTAAATACTATGAATTGTGGGTTACCTGACCGCAACCGATCACTTATACTGGTTGGGTTTTCGATTTCCAAAGCTGGTTATACAGAGTTAATTCATCCACCAAACATTTCAGCGTGAAATTAGCCCAATTGTGCCACATCCAGTGTTAAAATACTGGCTGCAGCAAACTATCAAAAACAAAGCCGCCGCTAAAGTGAGACGACAAAAATGTTATGACCTAAAGCATACAGATTCTCCGCCAAAAAAAACGAAAGATTATCTACAGTTTTTTGGACAATCTACAGTTTTTAAAAAAGTTTTTCACAAAATCAATAGAAAATATTTTATATTTTATACTTTAAAAGTAAAATTGTAGAAAATGTTTAATAAAATCTAAGAAATCAGTATTTCCGAAGAGATTTTTAAGTGTTTTTGAAGGAAAACTGTAGAAAATCTTTAGAGAATCTTTAAAAACCAGCCAAAAACCTGTAGAAAAATTTACAGATAATTTGTAGACTTTTTCTTCTTCTTTAAAACCCATGTAGTTTCCAATGCAGGAAAAAAAATAAACTTAAAATAACTAAATTTGCAACGGAAAGTGCAGCATTAATTCGAGAACTATTCAAACTGAGAGGTTTATCGAAGAAATGCAATATTTGCCTTTACTGACTAGATATTTCCCTATCTTCAGAATTGTAATAATTGGTCCTCCAACAGCTGGCGGACGGTCCGAATAAATTTGTAAAGCTTTAACTTCGAAATGGAATAAATTCGAATTGATTTGCCTCAAATTTGAATACCGTATTTCATATGCTCATAGTCTGATAAGGAACTTGATACAGTTTCAAATGTATATCTCCAATGTCACATTCATAACTGAAGTTGACTCTTTTAAAGCAACAACATTCAAGCCCTTCAATTAAAACTTGCGGCTTTTATTCGAAGAATTTCAAAATTTTCTTTAGAATTCTGATAAAATTCAGCCAAAAATTTAAATATTCTTTATAAAACTGCTGAAACTTGGCTTATTCTTATAAATCTGGCTCTTGAAAGTGACAATAAACAACACTTGAGTATTAAATTTATAGTTTTCCACAAAGATGTCAATATCATAAGACTACTGGGTTAGGTCAAAGATGGTGCATAAGTGTCTTGTATATTATATGAGTTTAAAGTTGAGTTTACAAGTATTGTTTTTGATGTTTTATGATGTCCTACCATTGGATTGTTAATGTTCAGTAAATATTATTCTATTGTGTGGACATGTTCACAATATTTTTCTAATGTTGTATAATTTGAGGTCAATACAAAATTGCTATTCAACAACAATGCTGAAATGACATTTGGTGTTGTTCACCATTTAATAAACATTTAAACAATATAACCCTATTTACTGGCTTCCTACAGGCAAATTTTCCTTGTCTTGGAAATGCATTCAAAGCATCTTTAAACTAATGATTTATGCTGTGCTCCATGTATGTTCCATAAGATGACTTACGGCAACCAGAATAGCATAAAGCATGTTACCGACAAGATAAGTCAAGACACTTAGTATATACATAAGTCACAATCCAGTGCCCTTTGGCAAAATCTGCTATAAGACACAGGGCTAGTTATCATAGTTAAGCGACACCACGAGGTCTTTCTTGAAATGTTTACCTTTTTCATGGAATTAACCTCAATTTTCAACTCTTTCTAAGCCTTACTTCAGTATTGGTCGAAAATAAGTGATCGCACATTCATTCTGTATATAAATGTGTGTAATATTCTATTAATATTAACATTGGTTACCAGTTCTGTTGCTTTAAATGACGTCATTTGAGCAAACTTCATCGGTCTTTCCGTTTTTGGTCATCAGCAGTGCCCTTCGATCAAAACGGCTATTCTATTCAGGTTTAAGAAAATTTAATAAAAAATTGCAAATTTTTATTCAAGTGACACCCACCCTTTAATCCAGACTCCGGCAAGCAAAAAGCTCAAATTAGCAACGTATCGCTGTACAATAACCACAGTATGTACTTTCAGCTTTGTTTGCTAATGAGAACCAGTCTTACCATTTCAGAATTAACAATATAAGTACTAAGTTTGGATGTGATTTGATCTAAAATTTGTGACCAAATATCCATAAACAACAACTTCTTTGTCACACAACACACTTTAAAGTGTTTGTTATGATACAAAGCCTGCAGAGCTTAGCAAAATTCAAAAGAATATTGATTTAAGCCATTTAAGAGCTGTTATTTATGTTCAGTCAATAGAGTGGAAATTAATTAAGCTTCTTTTCTTGGTAGCTAAATTCATTTTATTTTTGAGGCAGTTCACCAGACCTGGTCAATTCATCCATACAACCCTTGAATTGATAACCCGGAGTTTAGCGAAACCAATAATTCTGACATGGCAAAGCCTTGAAGAAAATTGCAGTGAAAAAACCATTTTGTTGATCCTGCATGTTTACAACCTGTTTTCAATCTTCCAATCAACAATACTCCACAAAATGAAAATATTTTTGTAGATGTTTATGGGTTCTTTGAAAACAAGAACTTGCTCTTTAATGTATAATAATGGCCAAAGAAATTTGTTTAACAAAGCATATTGACTGTGATATGTTTGGTTTAAGCAGTTGGTGAAAGTATTCTCATATGGTCAAATTAAGTTTGTTAGTTTTGTTTGTTTGATTATGCACAGTCTTAAGGTAAGAGTAAATAAAATGTCAAGAGAGGTTTGCACTGCCAACTTTCCATTTGCACTCATGCATATATTAGAAGTGCAAACAAGGTGTTAATCAAATTGAGTACAATGCAATATTAATGTTTGTAGGTTTGTTCTTGGCAATCTGGGAACTGTGGGCAGTTTCAGGTAACATTGCAATTTATATATTGAGTTGTTATTTTACAGTTTCCCAGGCTTTTTAGTGGCAGTGCATCAATGCTTGATGTTATGGTAGAGACTCAGGAGCAATTTGTTTGGTGCAATACAATTTCGAGATCGATTTTGCCTGCGAATTCTCTCCAGTGACAAATACACAGCGAAAGCAATAGGTGGAATTGCTGTAAACATCCTCTAATGACGTCATAAAGCTGAATAAATGATAATAATGGTGGATAACAGCACTGAATTGGTGCTGTCAATTGTTCAATAAACTTCTCAACAAGTGCATCTGTCCATCTACTTCTTCGTGATAGTAGCTATTTTCCTGTACTTTGTATTTACTAGTGTAGTATACGATCCTGATTGGCTGCGATTTTCAATTTCTGTGCACGAGTTGGGGATTGTAGTTTGGTTTTACCTGGAACTTCCATTGCAGGAAAAATCAGATTTACAAAAATTTACAATAATTAAATTTGTTGTAAAGAATGAATGTATGTTACACTTACGGATTTAGACGAACGTTAAATGTAATGTATATTAGATGTTTACAATATATTTCATTATTGAAAATCTAATTTTTCTTGCAGTGTTTGTATTTTTAGTTTCAGATTTCTGGTTGTCTTTTGGAAAATTCCTGTCTCGTTATTGCGTAAACCAAATCACTGTTGTGTCGCTACCATTAGGGTGCATTTTCATTATCTTGGGCAAAATTGCGACGCCAGAGTAAATAAGGACTGTGCTTTTAGTTATGGTAATAGGAAGAGCGGTTTAGTATAAGCAATAACACCTAAACTTGATTGTCTATACTTAACATTGTAATAGATAACAGGAAAATGGTTGCCTGAAGGTTGGTTCTCACTAGCAAGTACACAAGTATGGAAGTATAAAAGTAGTAAAGTATACAAATGCAATTGTTTCACACGAGCAATCATGTTCAACCATTTTGAATGAAGCGAGTTCTCATTGGTTGATTGAGCGAGTAGCAAGTATTAAGTTCAACCCGTTGAATTCTGTACTTTCATACTCACGAGTTGGAACAAACCTTGAGGGATTATGCTTATATGTGCACTTCAAAATCAATATAACAAAGTTGAAGTTGACTACATCAATTTACTTGAGCAAACATAATAATTGCACATCATAACACATTTGAATAGAATGTCCCGTTGATGTGTTTACTTCTGGTTTTCTCAACACAAGATCTTGCAAATGCATCAGCTGATTGATTATCGCAGAACAATATTTAGTAACACCAATCTTCACTAGTAATCTACGAAGCCAAACACGTTCCTTGGCACGTCCGCTCGTTCACAGAGTTCACTTTCAAAACATCGCTGCATCCTTCAATCCTTATTACAAATCATTATTATCGCTCTGAAAAAAACTAATAACAATTTCTCTCTATTTTCCAGAAAAAATACCGCGGCTTACTCGAAGGCCTAATAGCACTGGGAGCGAGTCTCATTCTCCTCCTCAGCATCCGGATACACTTTATGGGAAGTCGTCCGCCAGACTTTGCACCTGCAGACAACCCAGCATCAGACAGTGACAGTTGTTTAACACGGACACTCAGTTTTCTCTACTTGCCCGCTTTCAATTTCTTGCTCCTTCTGTGCCCTCAATGGTTGAGCTTCGACTGGTCTATGGAAGCAATTCCTCTGGTAACATCTCTTCTTGATCTTCGCAACCTGATTTCGCTCGTTTTCTACTGCGGTCTTGGACAGATGGTCTTCTATGCTGTTCGCGGGGTCAACGTAGCCGCTGCTGACCATTCCACGACCACCAGCAATGGATACGCGTATTTCAAAGACGATTGCAAAGCGAGCAAGCGAAAAAGTCACCGGTTGCTCAACGGAATGACCAACAATCATCATCAGCACAGTGACGGTGTAACGTTAAGCGATTCCTGTTTTAAGGGACACGTGGACGCCTTAATGGTGGCTTTAGCCATTTTGATCCTTCCTTTCGTACCAGCTACCAATTTATTCTTCTATGTTGGCTTTGTGGTTGCTGAACGTGTTCTTTATGTCCCCAGCATGGGGTTTTGCTTGTTGATAGCATTAGGTGTTCGTCATCTTCATCAGACTGTGATAAGGAAGAAGTTGTTTTTGACTGCTTTAGGATTTCTTATTACAATTATGTGTGTGAGGACTCTTCGACGGAATGCGGATTGGCAAACCGAAGAAAATCTTTACCGATCAGGGATTCCTATTAATCCTCCTAAGGGTAATTTCACTTTCAGAGTCTATTTCCCGGCAAATATTTCCAAAACAGCTATAGATAGGAACCAGACAATGATGGGTTGTATATGAAGTTGGGTGCGACCTACCCAATGATGTCCTTTATATCTTTTAAACCGTTGGAGATAGAAGAAAATTTCCAGTTACAAACTTTTATAGGACACGCCCACTTTTCTCTAGATAGTCAAAATTTTAAAAGAAAATTAGACAATTTAACAATAGTACACGGATATCATTATACTTATTATACTTTATTATTAGGGCCCGGAAGTTCATGCAAATGCATATTTTTTTTATTGCATTGAAATCATATGCTTGTTTCATATCTGCTAAATGTGGCATAAAATAAAGCAAATTCAGCTATTTTGACAGTGTATATAAAGTGCATATAATAGTGCATATTTTGACCATTTTCAAAATGCATGCATATTTTTCATCCAAAATGCATATTTCACCTTATTTTTTTAAAAATTTTTACAAAAACTATAAAAAATGTGTTTTTTTACACAATAGACCACATTGCTTACTGTTGTGTATGCATATACTAGTGTGATGCCAATATTATGACACGATGCCTATACAATGACAGTATGCTAGTACTATGATGTCATATCGGTACCATGACATCATGCCGGTACTGTGCCGGAATTGTGTGTTACAGACATTGTTAAATTTAAATTTGCACCTATTACATCATGTAATATAGAGGTCATTTTCAAGATACCTTCTTGCATAGGCAAAGTTTTAAATGGGAAAATCTAAAAATGACCTATATTTGTTATTGTAATTTGTAATAAAACTTAAAATAGAGAGTTTGCGGAAAACAAAACTTATGTCTTATAACTTATAAATCCCATGTTAATTATAAATCTAACTTATATTTAACATGGAATTTATAAGTTATAAGACATAAGTTTTGTTCTCCAAACTCTCTAATATATTTAAAACATTATAAAAATAATTTTTGGTGATATTTAAAAGAGCATATTTTAGAGCATATTTTCATGTTTTAAAGAGCATGAACTTCCGGGCACTATTTATTATTCAGTTCGTTTAGTTCAATACAGCAGTGGCTGAATACACAATTAACAAGACTATTGATATGATTGTATTCGGAGTAGAGAGCTCTCCAGTCTATGATACGCTCGGTCTACTGGGCGTTGACTATATAATTATAAAACATGGAGAAGTCATTGTGTCCTCCTAAAATATTTCTTTAAGATGCAAATTGCTCCAATGGTATTGAAGATGATCTTGAAAGTCAAATTAGAAGTCACCATTGTATTGCCCACACCCAACTTCCTTTTCATCCACATCATTGTTCTTTGAAACTATTTGTATTTCTTACAGAAATATTTATGGAAAACATTGACTTTATTTCAACATCAAATAACTAAATAGGCAAAGGTCTAAGTGCATCAGATTGCAGTTACAGATTAATAATTCTGTCTTTCCCATACCACAGACCCAAAGGCCACTCAAGTACCCTTAATATATAGTCCAAACTCTTGTTCTTGTCAAATTTTGCCATTAAGAAAAGAGAATGAAAGAGTATATGTCATTGCACTACTAATTTACCAATTGCCACAAATCATCTTCAATAACCAACAAGGAAATGAATTGGAAAATGAAAAGGAAATAGGAAATAGATAAAATTGATCTATGGTTTTCAAACCTCAATATTGAACACAATCACTAAAGATAAAAATACCAAAACAACTGGTATGAATTGTAGATAACACAATAGCCAACCGGTTACTCCGGTTACTATTTCAAAACAGTATCAAAATTGACAAAACATGGGGTGACCACAGTTCCCCCAGCACAGGGGTAACTAACCTGGTTTGATTCACTCTTTTCAACACATTCTCAGAACCCCAAACTCATTCACCAAGTAAAAAAAATTGAATTTTTTACATCTGACCACCCAAGAAATAATGTGTCTTAGTAAAAAATATAACAAAAAATGGCATGTCTTTTGAAGACCATCAAAGTCTCATAGAATAACTTATAAACAACTTACACAATAGTTGACGCGTCATCGCGTCTTTTGTATCCGCAGATTTTGTACAGTTTTGCTTCAAAATCTATAGATTTTGTACAGTTTTGCTTCAAAATCTATAGATTTTCTACGTTTTACTTCAAAATTTGTAGAATTTCTACAGTTTTACTTCAAAATCTATAGATTTTCTACAGTTTTACTTCAAAATCTATAGATTTTCTACAGTTTTACTTCAAAATCTATAGATTTTCTACAGTTTTACTTCAAAATCTATAATTTAATTTCAAAAATATAAATATTCTAGAGATTTTCTACAAATTTTATAGAAGTTTCAATTAATTTCAACAAATTTCAACCTTAATAAACAATTTGGTTCACTTAAGACTTTCAGCTTTTCACACTAAATTAAATTTCCAAAGGTCAGTTCTTCACCCTTAAACTAAATCAACTTACCAAAAGTCATTGAAACATTACACTGACATCAGCTCCTGCTTATTTTCAGACAATATCAACCTTAAATATGCCAGGCACATTCCAAACCATTAGTATAATCACTTTGTTTATACAATGTCAGCAACTTTACATTAGCTTGCTGACACAACATAAAGATACACCTACACCTCCCAGAATACAAACTTGACGCCAATCTCAAAATCTATTGCCCTAAAAGGCCAAAATTCAATTAACTTAACCCTAATAACAGTAAAAATTGAATCAATTGCCTCAAATTATATATTTTAAAGCTGTTGTTCATTATATTGACATTTAATTTATATTTATTAATTTATTTATATAAATATTAATATTTTTTCTTTATACTTCAGCCTATGGAAACTTGGCCAACATCCTGAGTGCGCAGGGTAAAAAAGAAGAGGCTGAATGGGCATATAAGAAAGCACTTAGTTACCGTAGCAACATGGCAGATGTGCATTATAACTTGTGAGTATTGGGTGATGTATTGATTTGGATTAGAGTTCCATAGAAATTTTTAGCAGTTTTGATGGTTTAATTTAATTGCCATAGATACTCGCATTATAGTCGATGAATTTGCGACAATTCTCCAGTCCTATCATATTTGGAGACTATTATGCGAGTACAATACTGGAAATGAATGTGCGATATTTTCTTCAGCGTAATCATTTCCAAGCAGATTTCTATAGGTTTTTTTTACAGATTTTCTAGTTTTACTTCAAAATCTATAGATTTTCTACAGTTTAATTTTGAAAATATAAATATTCTACAGATTTTCTACAGTTTAATTTCGAAAATATAAATATTCTACAGATTTTCTACAGTTTAATTTCGAAAATATAAATATACTACAGATTTACTATAGATTTAATTTTAAAAAATTTGAAAAAATCTAGATCAACCAAAAAACTAAATAATCTGTAGGCTTTTTTTAGCCGAGATAAACATCTTGTTATTGTTTGAAAACATGTTTTTGTGAGTAAGTAAAAATTTCTATGGAAAAAATGAGCGTAAATATTTTCTTAAACTAAATTTTCAATATTAAAATGTTCCTAAGAAAAACTTACCGGTTGATAATTTTCATTATGACCTTCACTGTTAATTATATTGCTAATTCAAAATGGCTGCCAATACATCCCAAAATCCTGCAACAGAAAAAATAATAATATTTTTACATCAAATAATTTTTAAAGAAATACTTCCAAATTGAAAAAAAAAACTTGAAAACTCAATTTAAAACTAATTTTGTAATATTAGTCAACCATATCAAATTTTTTTTTAAGAAAATTTTTTCTATTCAAATTGATTTCAAAGAAATGTTTTTCCAAGATGAAATTTGATTTCCTAATTAATTTCCTTTCAGAGGAATTCTTCTGCAAGAACAAAAAAGATACGATGAAGCGCTACAAAGTTATCGCTTAGCAATTCAATTCAGGCCTCGGATGGCAAGTGAGTTTTCCATTACCATCACATTACAACAAACTATAATTACATTTTGTAAATCATTTCCAGTGGCGCATTTAAATCTTGGACTAGTTTTGGGAATTCTTAATCGAAAGGAAGAAGCTGCTGATGTATACCGCCATTGTTCGCAGTTGGATGGCACCGGCCTAAAAGATCCTCGAACGCACGAAACCACCAAAATCTCTGCGCTCTTTAATTTGGGCCGGTTGTTTGCAGACGACGGTAAATACGAGGCCGCGATTGCCGTTTACAAAGAAGCGACGTTGAAGATGCCGCCGTACTATCAACCGCAGTCGCTGTACAACATGCTAGGTATACAGAGTGGTTTCTGTAGTGGTATAACTAGGAATTTTGGCACCTATGGCTATACATGCCTGAATTTTGATTTTAATTAAATTACCTGGCAGCAAATAAATATTGCTGCACATTCCGGGTTAACCCTCCGGATGCCGATAATATACACATTTGTGTACACCAGTTTTCCTGGTGTAGGAAAAATTATTTTCTATTAAAGATAAAAATCTGAAATTTTTTGACTTTTATTATGTTTATGTAAAGCTTCATTTATAAAGCATCATTTATAAATAATTGTTGAGTTATTTCCTGTGCAAAAGTTCTGCCCCTTGCAATTCCAGCATAAGATTGCGACAAGCTTTCATGTAATCGGCTAATGCACTTCGGCTTGTGCTTGACCTTATTATAACCAACAACAGGAGGGGCTTAAAACTACCCCCTGGACCTACCCTCCTCAGTGAATTTTTTTAATGCCCTCTAATGTCTAAACTTGGCAAATCTGCAAAAACGCTTCTGCTCCCACATTTAAAATGTGTACGCAAATGTATATATTGTTGGTAAAGGGCGTAGTTTTTTTTTCGTAAGGGTTACCCAAGTAGTGAAATATGGTCTAAAAATGTCAATTTTTGGTTGAATAATTTTAGTTGAAAATTAATACAGATTCAACATTTAATCAACATTTATACAATATCATGAAACAATGTAAAAAAAATCATGTTGAATTATTGTCGATTAGACATTGGTTTTTGCAAATGATGATGAAAGATGTTGAACAACATTGAAAAGCTATGATTTGCTCAATGCTTTTTCATCATTGTCTTTCAACTTCATTTTGCTACTTGGGAAAAGACGACCGGTATGTAGACAATCATCCACTTATCCATCTTCACCGAAAATGTAATAACTAGATTATTGTACCCTGAGTACAGTTTATTGATCTTATTCTATTGTAGTTATATGTCACTGACTTGTCAAATAAATGTTGTTTGTAGTTAATAAGGTTTGTATTTCCATTTACAGGTGAGGCTTATTTTAAACTCGAGAAGTATGATGATGCAGAACAGTGGTACAAAGAAGCACTCAGGGTAAAACCCGATCATATTCCAGCTCATTTAACATATGGCAAAATGTTAGCCAGACAGGTTAGAAGAAATTTATGATGTATGACTCAAACCAAACGGTTTTACCATGCAATGAGTAAGAAACTAAATTTCCGTTGAAAATTTGGTCTTTTTATCCACTTTTGGTATTTTGGAATCATTTTTACTACAATTTGGGTGCTAAAAACCAAAAAAAGGAATTTTTAAGACTCATTTTGAAAGGCAATGTTTTGTATGAGACCAGTTTTGGTTTATCAGGTATTCAAAACTGTCATTTCAACAATAGCTGTCAAGCAAGTTAGTTTTTTGCTGCTTTTTCAATGCAAATTCTGACTGCTAAATCTTTTCATGTCACAAACTAAAAATTCAATAAAATTAAACAAACTTGACAGCCTTCAGCATTTCTTTTCAATATTCCACTTCATTGTTTGGTTTGTGTCAATTGTCAAGATATAAAATAATTATATAAACCTTTAAATTATTTCACTAACATTTGCTTTCTTATTACAGAACAGGACCAAAGAAGCTGAAAAATGGTTTACACGTGCGAAACTGCTTGCACCTAATGATTCTAGCGTATTTCAACATTATGGTGTGTATTACGTCGAAGGATTCGTAAAGACAATTTCACTCTTCAATTTCCAAGTTACATTTTTATTTGGGATTTTTACGCTTTTTTAACGTGTATGTTTAATTCACAAAAATTTTTATTTTTGTTGACTAAGCTTTTCGACAACTCTCGTTGTCATCATCAGGTCTCGAATCCATCT
>JAQIXT010001403.1:0-16035 GCA_034700445.1 Stenotaenia linearis | reverse complement strand
TCACGAAGTGCCACCCCGAAGTCGGATGAGACCCCTGCGGTGCAATTGAGGAGGACAACCCCCAACGGCAGACAGCTTGGCACCTCACCCGGACTTTCCCCGTCACAAGCTAGTGTTAAAATATGCATCTAAAAATCTGTAGATACTAATTAACCATTTTTAGCTGGGTTGCGATCAAGATCAACAGAGGATGAATGCTTTTGTGAGCGTTTCAGTGAAATTGGGTGCGTTTACGTGCTTCTGGGCGCGTTTGGATTCTTTTGTGCGCGTTAGTTCATTATCCCTATGGTCCACCGTAGTTTTCAAACACCGCGTGAGTCACGTTCTGTCTGATCTCTTGCACATCAGATTAATCTCGTTTGATCACAAGCTAACTATTTCTATTAAAAACTTAAAATTACTTACAATAATCCACAATTTTCCATTCACTAAAAAAATAGAAAATTCATCTAATACACGAACAAGTGTATTCAACTACCACACGAAGTCATCCAGCGGTTATCTTTCACCACGCATGCTCAATCCACCAAGAAATTTGTTATGAGAGAAATGTCGGCTCCATCACAAACTGCATAGATAAATTTCAAGTCGATTTTCATCCACAAAGCCAAATGGAAAACGATTTAAACGTTAACGCAGCCAACGGCAATGTCGAAGGTGAAAAACTACGCAATTCCCAAGCACAAATCCAAAATAACCCAAAAAAACTATTGATTTTTTAGCATCCGCTGTCGTTAAGCGCAATTTACACGCACCATATTTCATTAAATTCCTTTATTGCAGACAACAACGCACTACACGAACGGTTGGAATATTTAGAGAAGCGAGAACGCGATTTGGTGAAGGAAAAAGAGGAAATGGAGGCTGAATTTGGTCTGAAAAGAGCAAAGTTGAAAGATTTGTACCTGCAAAAAGAAGGTAAATGCTTGAAATTTATGTATTTTGATTGTAATTTGCATATTTTTATGTTTCAGATGAATTAAAGAGAGAAAGAGACACAAGTACGACCATGTTGAATGATAAGGAAGGGTTAAAAGTTGCGATAGACAAGTTACAGAACGAGTTGGACGAGAATAAATCGCAATTGACAGTAGTTTTGGTTACTTTGGATAATATGGAGATGGAGAAAAGGAAAGCAGAAGAGGAGTTGGCGAGTTTGCGCCAGATAATGGAGGATACGGTTAATGAATCGATGTATGCAAATACGAAGTTTGAGAAGGATATTAAGTTTTTGAAGAAGATTAATGAGAAATTGGAGAGCGAGAATCTGGAGTTGCGGAGTCAAGTTGCTGGGGATAAGTGAGTTTTGTGGGGTTATGTGGTTGGAAATTGATTTTAAGGGTTGGGTCTAGGAGGAAAATTGGTTTTTTGGTTTTTTTAAAAACAGTTGGTGCTCAAAATTAATTGAAAGTTGGTGTTTTGATTTACTTTATGGTCAATAGTTGATTTAAAATTGATTGAAAATTGGTGATTTGATCATTTTGTGCACAAAATTTGATTGAAAGTTGGCGATTGTGGACAAGATTTGGTTTAAAATTGATTGAAAATAGTATTATTGATTATTTTATGAACAAAATCGATTGAAGATTGGTTATTTAACCACTTCATGAACAAAATTGATTTAAAAATCAATTGGTAATTGGTTAAAATTAGCTATCTGATCAATTTATACACATTAATTAATTACAGATTGACTGCAAATTGCCTAATAGTTCACTTAAATGGTGAAAATTGATTAAATCTATTAATAATTACCTATAGAATCCATTTAATATCAATTGAAAGTTGTCAATTTGATCACATTTTGACATATTGATTGAAAATTGTCATTTTATTGCCAAACATTGATTGATCATTAAAATTTAGTTACTTTATAGACACAATCTGATTAAAAATTGATAAAAACCAATAGGAAATTAACAAATTCAATCTATGAACATACGAAATTGACTAAAAACAGTTTCATTTAGTTAACAATCCAGACTCGCCTACCACCAAACCTTCAATAAAATTTATTTTTTATTTAAATAATGACTCACAACTAGTTACACAACTTTTAATTGAACTTATCTATCCTTTAAGGGAAGGCGTATTATCCGTAATGACGAAAACGCTGGCAAAAAAAGTGGGCAGTCTAAACGCGCATTCGCAAAGCAATGAAAATCTACATGAAAACTTAGAAGACAGCATGAAAAAGGCATAGGAAATACTCAACCTATTTTACTACTTATTTCTCAATTAGATCCCACATTTATCTCTTAGTTTATAATTTCTTTTATTTTCCTTTCTTAGTTATCCAGATTTGCAGGTTTGGATTACGGACATTTGTCATTTGCACTTTATTACTTCACTTTTGCCACATTTCAATTGAATTCATATCCCAACCGCACCTGTAAATTGGCATTTCCAATTTTTAATTCGATTATTAGAGACTTGGCGTTTACACTTCAAAAAATTGGAATTTTTTAAATTATTTTTTCAGCAAATAATTTGCAGTTATTTGGGCATTTTATAATATAAACTATTAAATTTTAGTGGAAAATTTGTAAATTATTTGCAACATTTCCAAACAACAAAAAAATCAGTAAATTTTCCACATATGTTACTGAAATTCACACTTTATTTGCATGCATTACTAAAATTTGCACTTTTTTTGCCATTTTATTGCATAAATTACTAAAAGTTGTTTTTTGCTATTTTTTGCACAAACTACAAAATTTCAGTGAAAAATAAGAAGCCCTGTAAAGGCCAACTAAATAAAAAGATTTAGAAAAATTAGTAAAATATTTCCAAAATTTTAAAACAATTGAAAATATACAAATTTTCTGAAGAAATTACTAAAATTTGCATTAAGTTTGCTCACTAAGTTTTGTGTAACAACTGTATTTCATCAATTCTAAGACAACATCGATTTTAATATTGATTTTAAATACTGTACGTTTAAATCAATTCACATTTGCATTTCTGATTATATGCCTATAATGCAATACTCCTTGTACAATATACAAGGTTATGACTCAAATTTACAATCACTGCCAGAAATTTTGAATTTTCCAGCACTTTACCCTACCATTTTCTACATTAAAATGAAGATATCATCGATTCTAATTTGCATCCTAATTTCAAAGTCATTAAAAGATTTAAAAAGTCCGTTGTAGAATTGATAAAAATGCCATTAATGTTCTGCAAATTTTATCAACTGGAATTGCTAACAATAAATTAAATATGCTTTGTAGAAAACATGAAATAGTGCAAACCAGCGCATTCATCAAAACACCAAGTCTCTATTTCAATTTAAATCAAATTAAACATTAAAACTTGCAAATCTGCACCCTCTAGTTTATCTCACTGAGTTTACCCACTGGCACAGTTAAATTTGAACAAATTCATCCTGTTCCTGTGGAATTCTCAAACTTTTTTTATCCTTTCAAATTTGATAATAATATAATTATTTTATAAGTTGTCTAAACGCAGATTTCTTTTCTGCTGTTTAGCAACAAAGATTGTCGGCGAGCAACGGTTGGTGGGTAAGTCATGATTACATATTTTTACGAGATGTCCGCAATCCAAACTAATAAAGAAATACAAAATCCGAATTTTCTTCGCCTTCCAATGGCGGAAAATAATTTTTTTCATCCTTGTAGGCCCAAGAAGATGCGGAAATGCTGAGAAGTTTGGTTGTGCCGCTGGAAGCGGAGATCAAAGCTTTGAAAGACAAACTGCGAGCGGCAGATGATCAATTGCGCGCGCACGAGGCTGCGCATGTTAACTTGATCACGGATTCGACGACGGTGGCGGAGCTTTTGAAGGGAAAGACGCCGACTGCGGTTGTGGAGGAGTTGGACGAGAAGTTGAAAGAGATGAGTGAGGATTTGAAAGCAGAGAAGTCTTCCAGGAGTGATTTGGAGATGTATGTGGCTGTCCTACAGACACAGAAATTGGTTTTGCAGGATGATGCGGAGAAACTACGGAATGAAATCCAGGAAGGTTTGTGCTTTTTCTTTTCCATTTTTATTTTGTAAATATTTTGTATTGTTTGAAGTGTGCCGTATTCTGGAGATCGAGAAGCGAGAACACAATGACCTAAAACAAACTTGGCAGCGAGCGAACGATTATTTCCTCGAGTCTCAGCGATTGCATTTCAGCGATCTTCGGCGTATGCATAGTTTATTAACTATGGAACAACAACGCCAACTTGAAGGTAAAGCACGTGATGATGAAGTGTTGTAGGTAATTAGTGGTGAATCAGATAGCGTTTGGAAATTAAATTTAGTACACGTAGTAATTGAATGGAGGAAATGATGAAATAACAAAAAAAAGTAGAATTGGAGAGTGTGATGGTGACTAGCTCGGACTTTAGTGGTCGAAGTTTAGCAGGTGAGTGTATTGCTGTAAGAGAAATGGTTATAATTTTTTAATATTTTCTCAGATAATATACAAATAACCGAATATTTTTTTTAAAAAATATTATACAGAAACCTAGAAAGTATGGAAAAGCTAAAGAAAATTGTGCAAAAGTTTGCAATATCTAGAGAATGTATAAAATAATTTACAGGATTTTTTTCAAAAATAAGGGCCGGTGGACCTATTTCAGTTAGCAGTATATGATAAACCAAGATTGACACTTAACTGAGTCTGGTGAAACTGACCCTTAATCTTGCCTCTCTTTAGAAATGAAGAAACGCGATGAAGAACGACAAGAAGAGGAAAAAAACAAAGATCAAACAGAAGCCAATGGAAAAAGTGGAGTATCATCTTCGCCCATCCTGTCACGATTCTCAGTTCGCAAACGGTTATCGCCATCTCCACATCGCGAACAACCTCCAGACGGATCAAAGAACCAGGAAACTCCACTGTCTCTCAAAGATGTTTTATCACTAGACGTAAGATAATAAAAAAAAAATATTATAAATTTGACTTTTAAGGTCATCTTTAAGATTATTGGATCTATTTGCATGCCTTAAAGAAATATTTTTTCCTAGGGTCCAAAGAGTAAACCAGTCGCTCTGGTTGAACCGAGTGTTAGTGAGGAATCCGGAAAGCTGGTGGATTTTATTTCAACGAGCGTTGACTCGCTGTCACGTCCAACACATTTGTTCAGTGTCGAAAGCAAAGACAATGAGTCGCAAGATGAAACGACGAACCCACCGTTGAGCGAAAGGATTCCCAGTCTAACTGAAGCGCAATTCAAAGCACTGGCGGACTTGACGCCGGAACAGGAAATGAGGAAAGCAATGTTGCAAAATGCAAGGACGAGACCCGAAACGCTTTTGACCGATGTTGAAGGAAAAAGATTTGTCAGTGAGAAAGAGTGGCAGCTTCTGCATGATGAGGTTATTTGCAAGTGAAAATAATTCATACTGTCCAAAACACTGGCACTGTTTACAGCTAAATTTTTTAATTCAAAAACAGTATTTACGTACACTAATTGTTTCTTTTGGCATTGAATCACCTAAAAATACTTGACAATGGCATACAATTGATGAAATTTAAGAAGTGATTTCAAAATTTATAATTATCATGATCGTTTTATTCAAAATTAATGCCTTTTAAAGTGCAAAGGAAGATGGAGTATAGTAATGAGCCATATGTCAAAATACTAATAATACTAATAATTGTAGTCAGATGCAAGTTATCACAATTTAAAGATAATGGATGTGTCAGTTTTTCCGCAATGCTGGGTGTAATCAGGAATGTTGATACTGTACAATAGGAAAGTGGCTTGGCTGGTATGGCAGGATTGATTGTGAATTACTGCAAGGTATTTATTTCGTTTGTTTCAAGGTGGAATAGATTTGTGTAGAGTGAGCTTTTCTAGTGAATCAGTTCTCTTGATTTTGTTGAAATTTAGGCTTAAAACCTGCAGAATAATATAGAGAACGTAAAATATTTAAACAATTACTATTACTTTTACAACACTTAATTGTAAAAGTTGTGTGAAAATTGTTAATTGGAAAAAATCCAATGATTTTTTTAAAATTCGTCGTAAAAAAGCTTGCACAATTCTCTTTGAGTCTGGAAATATCTGGTTCGTTGTTGTTTCTGTTACTAAAAAAATTAACTAAAAAATTTGACACACACGTGCTACTTTTGAAGGAGAAAATTACGCCCCAACTTGTGCAATGTTGTTATGACTAAAACAGTGTAGAAGTTGTGCTGCTAAAGTAGCAATAACGCAATACAGCTTGCAAAGCCACACTGATCTGCACAAAGATGCAGTGAATTAAAGTTGTTTATTCTTCTTTGAATTGCAAATTTCTGCATTAAAATTTTTATTTTTGTTTGCAAATAGAATTGCAAATAAGTGAAGAAAACTTGCAAATGTCTATATAGAACTGATAACATGAAATATCTAAGTTACCTCACAACTAAAACGTATTATTAACACTAGCTCTCTTTGCACTAGGTCAAAAGAGCGAGAGACAAACTTAGCAGAACATGCGACATGTGCAGCAATTACGAAGCCCAACTACAAAATGTTCAGGAACACGAAAAAGATTTACAAAAACAAATCCATCAACTAGAAAAAGCAGTCGCACACTCAAAGGACGAACTAACCCGCGAACTGAACTACAAAAAAGAACTCGAAGAGAAATTTAATGTAATGGCGACACAAGCGCAAATGGATGTGACTGTTTTGAGCAAACAGATGGAAGAAAATGAAAAAGTGTGTGCAGAAGTGCAGCAGAAATTCAGGATTGCCTACGACTCGGTCCAAGAACAATTAAAAGTTTTGAGCGAGACACGAGATAAAGTGCAGGCGGATTTAAATCGACTACAGACGGAGAATGATTCTCTTATTGGGAAACATTCGGTGCATGCACAGCAAATGCAGAATGAAGAAATTGATTTGCCCAGTGATATTAATGTAATTTTATTTAAAGGAAATAGTTTTTTTGGGATTGGTTTGATGGTGGTTGTTTCGGATTGGTTTTTCTTAACGGGTTTGATGGAGTTTGTGTGCAGAGTAGGGAAGAGTGGCATTTCTATTCTTAAGAGGAAAATTTGGTTTCTTTTATATGAAAATAGTTTTTTGAATGAAAATTATATTTTTTAATATGAAAATTATATTATTTTTATATGAAAATTATATTATTTTTATAGAAACATTTACTTTTTTCACAGAAAATCCAATTTTTAAAACATAAATTGCGTTTTTTCATAGGAAAATTTCAGTTTTTTATATGAAATTTTTTTATACAAAAATTTCATTTTCTTGGTCTAAAATTTCATTTTTTCATATGAGAATTTTATTTATCTTACGAAATTTTATTTTTTTAAAGTGAAAATTACATTTCTAAATGAAAAAATTTCAATTTTTTTAACTGAAAATTTCATTTTTTTTTTTTTAGTGAAAAATTTCAATTCCAGGAAAATAATATTTTTTAAAAAGCATACTTGAATCGAATTTCCACTTTACTGAAACAAATCAAATTTTCCATTTCTAGTCAAATCTGATTTCCACAATCAAAACCCGTTAGAAATCATTTATCTTTAATCTATCAAATCTAAGAGATAAAATAATCGATCCGAAACAACTGGTTTTTTTTTTTTTTTTTTTTAAACTTAAATTCTATTTAACAAAAAAAAATTTAATTTTTTTCCTTTATCTTTTTTCAGGAAATGTATCATTTATTACTAAAAATGAGAGAGGACTTAATAGTGGCGAAAGTAGCCAAAGAGCAAACACAGGAGACACTACATAGTGAAATTTTATTTCTCAAAGATCATGTTAAAGCCGAACATCAATTAAAAGATAATCTGGAAGATACGCTAACTCAGGAAATTGATTCCCTTCGAACTCAAGTTGGTGGGTAAAGTGAGATTGTGAGAAATCCAAGTTGGGTGACCAATAAGAGCATAAATTGCATTTTTATTTCATTGCATTTTTTTTTTTTTAATTTTTTAATTTTATTTGAAAAGGCATGTTTATCAAAACAGGAAAAGATGAGTTTGGCTTCTAGTTTGTTGTCAGTAAGGAAATATCTAGTTGGTTTATTAAATTAATATAACAAAGGAATATGTTGTATGCATTGCTGAATAGAGAGAAAAAATTCCCTTTTTTCTATTCACTGACAGCTGGCTTACTAAGAGAAATTGTTTACTTTTTATATAATTCTAAGATGCACTTTTTGTGTAGTCCAATGTGATATTTTTATATTTGCTTTTTGTGCTCTTAAATAGTGTTGCACATGCTACTGTTGGTTTTTAAAATTAACTGCATTTTATTCTGTTTTTTTGCTGTTCAGCAAGTAAAATACTCCTGTTTTTACAGTTATTACTAGGGAGGTATGATACATAATATTGGCATTAATACAAAGTATGTCATTAATTGACAGGGAATTACAAATGAATAGACTTGAAAATTTCATTGTTTTAACTTTAAGGTATTTAAAAAAAATATAAATTCTGTTTCTAATCTTATCAAATAACAAATGCATATCAGTTGGCATCTTGACCCCTTTTGAAAAGGTAGCTTCTGAAATGACGAATGAAATAACGTTAAAAACGGAATTAGAAATGATACGTCAAAAAACTCAACTATTGGCAATTTTTTCAAAAATTCATTTTTTTCCATTTTTCAAAAAAATGAAAAGTAAAGGGTCAAGATGACAATTGCTGCATTTGTTATTTGATAAGATTAGAAACTGAATTTTTTTTTTAAATAACTTGAAAAACTTTTAAATGAAAATACTTTGAAAAACCCAAAACAATAATATCATGTATCGCACGCAATTAATAGTACAAGAACAATTTGTGTGAAAATAGTAAATAGAACGTAATATCAGCATGTACCACACTGTTAAAGCAAGCAAAATTAGGTGTTAAGTTCTGATTTATTTTGCAATTCTAGGAATATGTGAGAGCATTAAGCAACAATTTGAAGAAGAGCACAAGAAACGGATCGAATTGGAACGATTGATCCGGGAACACGAAGAACTGCGGAGTGGATCGAAGCATCTGATAAATAGTTTACAAAAACAGACTGAGGATCTAAATGCGGCCAAATCCGCGCTTGATAATGAGGTGTATCAGCTCAAATGTAAAGTACAAGCGCTTCAAGTTGAATTGGAGAACGGCGAAGCGGTACAGAGGGATTTTGTTAAGTTATCGCAGTCATTGCAGGTAAAGATTGGATTTGAGCGAATGGGAAATTGAATAAATGTGATTTTATTTTGAAGGTACAACTTGAAAAAATACGGGACTCTGAAAACGAAGTGAGGTGGCAACATGAAGAAGATATTGTTGAATGTACTAATTGTAAACAGCCTTTTCATGGACCTACGAGAAAAAGGGTTAGTTGAGTTGGAGGGTTTTGAGTTGGGCGTAGGTGTGATTGGGGAATAAGGGGAATGGGTTTGTATGTGGAAATGTGGGTAGATTTATTGATTTTATGTGGAAAATTGGAAATTTTGATGGATCTTTAATTGAAAAGTGGGAGTTTTTATGCATTGTAAGAGGAAAGAGACCATATTTATTAAAATTTGATGAAAAATGGAAATTTTCCCAAATTTCAAGTGGCAAAATGGATGTTTTTATAAATTTTAAGTGGAAAAATGAAAATTTTCAAACATTGTAAGTAGAAAATGTGAAACATTCAAGAATTTTAAGTGGAAAGTGGGTTTTTTAAGTGGTAAAAATCTTGCATATTTTTAAATTGAAAAACTCAAATTTTCATAACATCTCAGAGGGAAAAATTGAAATTTTTATAAATTTGAAGTGAGAAAATTGAAAATTTTTATAAACTACAAGTGGAAAAGGGAAATTTTTATTCGGAATTAAATATCGATTTTTATGAAATTATGTGAAAAAGTGGAAATTATCTTGAAATTTATATGCAAAATTTGAAAATTTCACAAATTAAATTTTTTTTTTAGAAATGCTAAGTGGAAAAGAAAACTTCCATGTAGTTTTTAGAATTGTTTGTTTAAAAAAAAGAAAATTTTTATAAAATTTTTGTAGAAACATCGTAACTCAAATACTCACATTTCTAATAACAATTTCATTTTTCTTTATTCCAGAGACACTGTCGACATTGCGGAAAAATCTTCTGCTACGAATGCACGTCGAAAGTCGTTCTCAGCGGACCCAACAACCGTCAATCAAGAGTCTGTGATGTCTGTCACACTCTCCTTGTTCCTAACACAGCACCATATTTTAGCAAAGAACCTCCTCACACTCCAGTTTGACTCTAAAACTTAGTTTTATTTACATAAATAATTAAATCACTTTCCTCGATGTGAGTTAGTCGTCAATTTTTTTGTATTTTACAGTAAAGGTAAAGTGGGTCTCGCTGGGACTGTAAATAAAGTGTAGTGAATTCTATTTTTCAATTACTAAAATAAAATATTCTTGTTAGGTGTAGTTTTTAGCAAATTGTTAATGATTCCATTTTATAAAACACTTGTTATATGAATCAATTGAGGACTAGTCAGTGCTAATACTTGGTTGGCTGTGATTCTATATTGCTTTGTTATTATTTCAGGTATAAACTGTCATGTGGATCGTTTAATTAAAGGAAGAATTTCAATTTTTATCAATCATCTCATTTTAAAATTAAATCACTTGCAGTTTAAAGTGTTAAATATTGGTTTAATAATTTTACTTCAAAATTATTGTAGATTTGAATTTTAGTCAATGTTTATTCAATATTAAAAAATCGGAAGTTGAATTGATAATTCAATGATTTTTAGCAAAAAATCACGGAAAACTGTTTTTAAGTTTGAAAGATGAATAGCGGCTACTGGAATTCAATTCGGAATTATGGACCATTACTCATAAAAGCAGGGGAAATGGAGCAACGGAGCCCGCAACTAATGTATTTAAAATTTAAAAAATTTACCATGGGAAAAATACACCAAATACAATTAATTTTAAATAAGCCACAAATCTACAATAAAAGGCAGCTAATATCAAGAACATCGTTATTACCGTATTAAAAATAATAATATGAAACGAGAAAATCAGATTAGACAACTTTAATGTAAATCAAATTCAAATCTCCCGCTAACGTCGGGTCTGTAATAAGTAAGTTTCCTCCTCCGACTAGACAACCCCACATCTGCCCATAGAACGAATCCCATACAATCAAACAAAAACATAACTAACTACCGATCAAATCTCCACGATGTCGCCTCGCTGGGTAGGTGTGGTCATTATCAAGCAGTTTTATTTCCAAAATACAATAACCACCGCATGAAGCACCATCAACCACAACCATGCACATAAATCCACATCCATTAATCTTATTTCTCTTCTTTTTCAACCTCGACTCGTTCATCCACGCATCACTCAATTCACTGCGCTACTTCGAGACACTTCACCCATCGTCGCTGAGCCACACGGTCGTCAAACGAGGTATTCACCCGAGCACGAATAAATTCAACACCGTCAAACAATTATCGTTCAAAGTCCTCGGTCGCGATTTCCGTCTAATGCTCACACCTGGCACGTCGGTTCTTTCGTCGAAATTCCAAGCGTATGTCATTGATGGAGTGGGGAAAAAAGAATATTTACCCGTTGATCACGAAACATTCTTCGAGGGAAGAATTTTTGGCGAGAAAAACTCGCACGCGTCTGTTCATTATGAGGACGGTTTGTTGACGGCGTCCATTCAGTCACACGACGATACTTATATGATAGAACCAGCGTGGCGGCATCTGGACGATAATGTGTCGATGATCGCATACAAATCATCGGATGTGGTGCTGAGTAAGGAGGAGGATGAGAGAAGAACGTGTGGGTATGTGAGAGTTGATAATGTGTCGCGAGAAGATCAAACTGATGAAGAAAATGTTCGTGAAAAAAGGCAATCCGACGCGTTTAAGTTTGATTCCTCACGGACACGGTGCCCTCTTCTATTGGTCGCTGATTATCGCTTCTACCAAAGCATGGGTGGTCGCAGTAAAAAGAGCACCATTAATTATTTGGTAAATATAAATGATGACTTATTGAGTGTCTAAACCAGAAAATGAATTTCTCACCTCCTATTTCTAACAGATCAGTTTGATTGATCGCGTACACAAAATTTACCACGACACTGAATGGAAGGACAATACCAGAAGCAAAGGATTCAAAGGTCTCGGGTTCGTGATCGAAGAAATCATCATTCACAACGAATCGACACCCGTTCGTGAAGGCCAACAGCACTACAACATGGACAAAACTAACTGGGACGTCCGCGACCTGCTCGAAGTTTTCAGCCGCGAATCTAAACATCAGCGATTCTGTTTAGCCCATTTGTTTACCGATATCAAATTCGAGGGCGGAATTCTCGGTCTCGCTTACGTCGGTTCTTCACGCAGAAACTCCGTTGGCGGCATTTGTACACCGGAATACTTCAAAAACGGGTTAACTCTATACTTAAACTCGGGTCTGAGCAGCTCGAGGAACCACTACGGACAACGCGTGATCACGCGCGAGGCTGATCTGGTCACAGCTCACGAATTCGGCCACAATTGGGGCAGCGAACATGACCCGGACAACCCCGACTGCTCTCCCGACTCCTCTCGAGGTGGATCTTACCTCATGTACACATACAGCGTGAGTGGATACGACAGCAATAATAAGAAATTCTCCCCGTGCAGTCTTCGTTCGATCCGCGCCGTTCTCCTCGCTAAATCGCACAAATGTTTTAAAGAGCCACAAGAGTCGTTCTGCGGAAACTCCAGAGTCGAGAGCGGAGAAGAATGCGATGTTGGGTTGTTGAGTGCGGGTGTCGAGGATCCGTGCTGTCATCGGAACTGTTCGTTGAAGGTGATGGCGAAGTGCAGCGACAAGAACTCGCCGTGTTGCCGTAATTGTAATTATTCCCCGCGCGGCATCAAATGCCGAGACGCCAATCCAAATACCTGTGACAAGGAGACGAATTGTACCGGGTACATGGCCGAATGTCCGAAAGCCGAGCACGAGGATGACGATACGCCTTGTGTCGATAGAGGGTTGTGCAATAAGGGGGAATGCGTGCCGTTCTGCGAGACCAAAGGGAGAAATTCATGCATGTGTGATAATATCGCCGATGCATGCAGACGATGTTGTCGTTTGACCCTTAATTCGACATGTTATGTTTATGATAAGAATGATATTCTGAGTGACGGCACGCCGTGCATTCATGGGTTTTGTAATAATGGGGTTTGCGAGAAGACGGTTCAGGATATAGTTGAGAGATTTTGGGATATAATTGAGGATATTAATATTAATTCAGTTATGAAGTTTTTGAACGATAACATCGTGGGAACGGTCATCGTGATTTCGATCGTTGTTTGGATACCCGGGAGTTGTTTGATTACTTATGTCGATCGAAAAAGGAGGAAAGAGGAGAAACAGAGGCAGGAGTGGTTCGATAAGCGGAATAAGGCGCTTATTCATTCCAGTGATATTCACACCAAGCTTATACGGGTTCCGCGTCAGCGAGCGACTGGTACGCTGCCGTCGCTGAGTCAACCGAGTTTGGGGCGGGTGCGGGGAAATCAGTTGAGACAAAGTCAGTTTTTGAGATAATGATTATAATAACTGTTAGGGCATTTGTTTGTCAAAGGGTTTGACATCCTGGAAAAAATTGAAATTCGATTGTAACTTGAAATGACTTCAATACTCATAATTTTAATGTGATTTGTTGATGTAAATTATCAATGGCAATTAAGTTAGTGCTTACGTTTGTCCATCAAGTGATAAACGTGTAGAACTGATTTAATTTATTTCGCCAGAAGCCATGACGGAATGCTTCCAATCAACAAAATTAACAGATATTTCATTTCTTTGTGAATGATGAGAAATTTTTCCTCAGGAAATCAGAACAAAAATCCTAGGCAAATGCCCTAATAAATAATTTGCATTTAAAATTTGTTAAATTTTATTAGTGCAATCATCTGTGATTTGTTTGTCTTTTATGAATTTTTCACTGGATTTGTGAATCCTCCATTTAATGCCAAGTTGTACTGAATTGATCACAATGTGATATTTTGTTTATTTCATGCAATTTTTAAGTCTTACCTGCTCAACTATCCATTTATACCTCACAATTTGCGGCTTTAATTGTGGAGGGTTACATTCAGTGAATTTAAAAATTATGTAAACCTATTATTGTTAATTTTTTGTAATTTTATACATGTAAATTTAACAGTGCCATTTTGTGAGATAACTGAATGTTGTGAATATAATTAATTTTACACATTTTAAAAAGATATTTTAAATTATTTCATAGATTTTTCTAATAGTGCAATATTAATTTTAGTTTCTGTATTAACCGTGTAAAGTAAAGAAATGTCTTTTTGAAATTCATTTATTTCTATTCTAATGTCTTGTTTTGATATTTATTAAATTTTAGCTTTATTTGGTTTAGGTACATTATCTTCTCATGATTCCTCTGGGTACTTCACCTTGTGTGATGCAAGTTTAGACTGCTGGTACTTTTTGTGGTACTGAAATAACAATTTTTCTCACTCTCCTATTGGTTTGGTTTCTCTCTCTCTGCCTTGCTTTTTCTCCTTTGCTCTTGGTGTTCTATTTTGTTCGTTGTTTCCAATTTCGTTTGTATGGTTGAATTGCCTAAATAAGAATTTATGTGAATAGATTTGTGTCAACTATGAGACAATAACCTTCATAAGACAGTGAAGATTGCGAGTAGAGGAGTGATTTTGGGGTGATAGTTGCGAATCCAGAATGTGAGGAATTGAAGTATAATTGGTCATGTGAGATGACAATGAAAATATCCCAGTCAGATGACAGAGAAGAATGAAATGCAGGTTTCAAAGAGTTGTTACAACTTTTCAAAACAACTCCAACTATCTCAAGCTTTGTAAGCTTTTGTAAGCCCTTTGGCTGCAATAAAGTAAGAGAGAACCGGCTTTGAAAATGTTATCTTAAATTTATGCAAGTTAAATGCTTTTAGTGGCGTAGGTACAGTTGAGGTTAAAAAAAACTTCTCAATTGACCATTTGGCTACCAATGGTAAAGTGTGAAGTTTTTTTGACCACAACTAAACAATCACTGTACTATCGATGTATAAGCAGGGAAGCTGCCAGCATGGGACCCTTCAAAATATGGGCACCAGCAGGATTTTTCCAAGGAGGGGGGGGGGAGAGAGAGAGAGAGAGAATGATGTACATGAGTGAGTAGTGAGGTATAATAGTGAGCAAAGGTGAGTGATATATTAACAAATGATATTATTATTAACAAATGGCTTAACAATTGCAATCCTGTATATTTGTAAGCAAGCAAGGACGCAACAATCATGTTAGGGGTTAAAACCAGACTCGACTTTATTGAATTTCAAAAGGTTTATATACAAATGGGAATAGAAGGGTTGAACGTCACGTGATTAGCAATGTCCGGAGGTGTAGCACCAGAAGTGCCACCTGACAATATTAATTCCCTCAAATCAATTTGATTGGCTCATGTGATCAGTTGACATCATTCCATGTCAAGAATTAACCATAAACATTATGAGTTATTGGTCATATACTCTCAACATGGTAAACTTTAACAAAAACAAATTCTCAGTTCCTAAATTCATCACTCCAACAAATAAACATTTCATATGATGAGTTTACATCATTTAGTAACATTAATTAATAGTAAATATCATAAATGATTTTAAGAAAGGCAAGACAGTGGCATGATGAGGGGGAATGGTTTCATTTAAAACAGTTACAAATAGAGTTGGCTACAATGGAAACAACATAACAGACCAAGAGATTTCACATTAAATTCTCTTGATGATGCTTTCAAAGTTGAAGCCCATCTTTGTTTAAAAAATTTTCAAAATTCTAAATAACTTTATATATATAAACCATGTCTAATTTCTCATTACCACCTTTTAGAGCCTACAATGAAAAAGCTATGCTTACCCCGTCTTGCAGATTTTTGGTGAACCAACCCAAAATAGCATTACAGTTGATTGCTAAAAAATTAACTATCACATGAAATCAAGATTCAAAAGCAGAATCTGTTACTTCTAACCATTTGTTAGGTTCGTACAAAAGGGAATTAAAATCCGTTGTAATTTCAGACTTCCTCAGCCAAATTTGTATTTCA
>JAQIXT010001402.1:0-16039 GCA_034700445.1 Stenotaenia linearis | reverse complement strand
AATGAATATTCATTGTATTGCAAACTATTTCATTAGGAACAAATAATTTTTTTTTCTTACTGATCAAAATCAAATCAATTTAAATGAGTTACAAAAACATATTTCATATTTATGCATTTTAAATGAATATTACCTTCATATTTTTGCTATTTACATCTTTTCCCATTCAAAAAAGTTAAATTCTTCTTAATATCCTCATAAAATCATCGGCAAGACGCCATTGAAGTATAATTTCTGACGCTATCCTATAGAAAGTTTCCTGTACTTTGCCCTGTCAAATCACTCACAATTTGATAGTAATAATGTTCTTCCGCCACCTCTAGGTATATCATGTAACTCTATGGGAAAATGAACTGTGGCATAGGAACACTGCTATCCACTCCTAACCGATTTCTATGTTAGGAAGCACTTCAGTGCAAACAAGAATTGATAACTAAGAGAATGGTCAACCCTAACACTTCCAATGCTAACATGCTCGGATGCTTAACTCTGACCTATGGTGGTAAATTTTTGCCCTAGTTATCAATTCTTGTTATCACTCTAAATTCCAGGTTGCCATTTTGTAGCAATCTAACGATGCCTAGAACTTTAAAGTTACAGGCCATTATATAATTTACGATAAAACAACTTTAAAATTACATTAATGTACCTATTAAACAACAGGTAAGCGAATAAAAATTTTTCAACGATCGGAAGGTATCTCCTTTCATCTTAACATGTGGCAATCCACTTATCGATTATGTAATTAGCCTTTTTCTTGGTCGCGAGATGCTGCGAGGCTTCCGGCTAGCCTCGTTTTCAACTTCAATATGAAAATGAGGCTTTGGCGGGGAATGTAGGTCTTAGTGCTGCGTTCTGGTATAGAAAATTAGTTTATTATTTTTAAAATAATAAAAAATCTAATCTAATAACAAAATGTGTTTTTTAACAACTACTGAAAGATAAAAAAGTAAGTAAACAATTTTTATACAAACTTAGAACGGATTAGCTTCATTTTCACTGAAAACACTAATGAGTTTGGATTGGAGGGTACCCGCCAAAGACTCATTTTCAAACAACAATGGGCGTGGCCATTGTCTCGTGATATCTCGTCGTGAAAAGGCTAATTAGATCTAAAACCAAAACCATTCAAGTAACTGGTTTAAAAAGACTCATGATTTGTATCTTTTATTGAATGTTATTTTATCCTTTATACATGTCTACTCCATGCTTTTCTATACCAAATAGGAAGTTATAAGTAAACAAATCCCTTTCCTCTTTACTGAATACGCAATTCCCACATTGCACGTAATCCACTAAACCCATAATTTCAAGCACAAAGAAAAAAATGTTTTTATTAAAACACTAAACTGGATTTTCTCGCGTGCAGCTGAATATCCTGTTCAATTTATTATCCTGCATATATACAGCAATTCACATTTCACCAGTCTTAGTACCTCAAATAAAAAAAACATGAACTCTTGTCTCATAGCAATAGTTCTTAGTCTAATCTGTGTTGCAGTAACTGCACAAGATCTACCGGTAAATAATCCAAATTAATAAAATCTTAAATACTCAACTTTCACTTGTTTATTCCAGAACTGCTTCCAAGATGGTGCACTAGAGACGGTAATTTATCAATATTTTTGAAAAGTATAATAAAATCTGTTTTTAATATTAGAAAATGCAATGGGTTCGATTTCCCTGGCTCGGAAATTGGAAATCTTCCGCTCCCGCAGTCATGCAATGCTTGAAAGATAATCCAGGCAAGGTAATTACTCAAGCAGCAAATAAAATTGAAAATCAATGTAACTTCTTAATGTTATCATCGGCCATTTTTGCTAAAAATAAGTGTCTTACAATGTTTTACGATTCAATTTTTCAACCAAAAATCAATGTTGATTCAACCACTTTGTTATTTTAGTGCAGTAATTTAATATATATTAATATATAAAATATAGGTTCACACTGATCTTCTTTTCTTACTTCAAATTTGTTTTGAAGTAAGCCGTTATGTAATGTAAAAGGCTCAGACAATTATAATCAATCTTGCTCCAATGTTGACTTCGTTACTATGTCGCACTCTCATTGGTTAATTCAAATAAAATGCTATAGATAAGTGTGAACATAAAAGTGTAGTAACTTAACGAAATATTGTTACGTTTTCTTACATTACGGCTCAGTGTGAACATGCAACAATGGTAGAATTCACTAACAACTTTTCTTTTAAATAGGGTTTACCAGCTGCAGATCAATGCAAAGACAACAGAGTAAATTTAATTTTTTTATAAATTGCCTTATTGTATATCTAAAATTTTGTTTTCAGTTCAAACAAGCTCAGATGCAATGTGGAAATGAGGGTCTTAGTGTAAGATTAACTTAGTTATTAAATTCAAGTTTTAAGTTCTTAACTAAATATTTATGTAGAAAAGAGGAATGATATTTAAATGTGCTGCTAAGAAGTTGAATTTTGTAAGTGAAATTTTTTAATTTGTGTTTATATTAATTATTTTCTAATCACTAGGATACATTTGAAAGAATTAAGAAGGAAATAACAGAACTGACCAAGCCTGAAGTGAGTGTAGCAAATATTTCTTAACTTCTTTGTGTAAATCAGTTTCAATAGTATTTAGATAACATTAACGATGCGCTTGAGGAATGCACACTCGAAGGAGTAAGTAACACTACGCAAAATACTTATTAAAAGAATTTTGAAAATACCAAATAAAATACTAATACCGCAGTTTTACAAATTTACAAATAAAATACTACAGAAAAGTACTTTGAAAATTCTTTCGATAAACTTTCGATTAACTTAATCTGAGAAAACTGATTTTTAAAATGTTATTTCTACAATAGACCATTCGCCACTGCTTGAAGGAAGAATTAAAGGAAGTAAGAAAATTTATAAATAAAATAAAAGTTCTATAGAATTAACTTATATTGATTTCTTTAAGACTTGTGTTGAAATGACAGTACCGCTGGATTCAATGAACAGTGGAGGTGGAGGAGGAAGAAGAGGAGGGAGAAGAGGAGGTGGTGGTGGTGGTGGTGGTGGAAATATTGAGTCACGATGCTATGATATAGGTAGTTCTAAGATTGGAAAGAATTGTTAATTCAGTTTATTTGTAATTATTGAATTAAATTGTTAAACCGAAAACTTCGTATAGTAAGTTTTATTGTGCAATATTAGGTACGTTCAAAATCAACTGGATAATCCGATTCTCTAGAGAATCGGATTATTCAAACTGGGTTGACGCAAAACGCATCATTTTTAAAAAATCTGATTCTCAAGAAACTGATTCTTAATAATCCACCTTAAACATGGATTCTTTGGATTATGAAATTGATTCTATGCTGCCAGCTTGGATTTGTTAGATCGAGAGGTAAGAATTCGTATCAACATACACGTTAAAACAAAGCGTACATAATCCTAAAATAAAGAATTCGTAGAAATTTCTAAATTTTAGCTAAACACTTAGCTAAAAAATTTTATTTTGTTGTTGATTAAACTGCAATTGAATTGTTTGACTGCTTTTTATTGTTTCAAGGTTAATATTACATGTGAAATGTGTAAAACAAAGTGGTGCATGCTCATCATCGTTAAATAATGAGAAATATCATACAATTTTATTGTTTTCTTCCATAGAAAACATGTATTATGCCTCCTATACTCCTAAAAATTTTAGAAGACATATTTTATAACGGTTAATGTACAGACTAAAATTAATCCACCTAAAATATCAGTTTGTTGTTCAAAGTCAGAATCAGATTCTGATTTTGTGCAATAATCGATTCTTAAGAATCCATTTGATTTTGAATGCACCTAAAGATGACATCATTTGTGTGAATGTTTAAAGAAAAGGAAGTGGGATTTCTATCATTGATTTCTCGCGTGCCATGATGTTTAGAGGTGTTTACGCTGCACGAGGCAGGAAGTTATTTCAAATTTATATAAATAAATAAATAGAGAAAAAATGAAAGCATATTGTGTTGAATTGTCTGCATACCGAAAGAAATTTAGTGTATAATTTCAAGGCTCCACTATTGGCAATGTTCTAGAAAAGCCAGTGAATACACATCACCAGATGCGTATTCACTGGCAGGAAATTCTCAAATATCCTGGAAAACAATCTGCATAACCTCACCAAAATATGATCAGAAACTTTATTTGATAGCTGTATCATAGAACCACTCAATTTTCTTGTAAACTAAAATCCATGTTGTTATTTTAGAATGTTTTTCTTCTAGTTCTAGAACTGCCCAGAAGTAGAGACAAAGAATGGGAAACAAAAATTCTCAAAGATTAAAGTTTGAGTAATTTTTAAGAAAATATAAGTTGGCTGCATTTTCCCAGCAAATTTTCTAAAAAACCAAAAACAAATGACGGTCACCAACACATTTCACTTTATGAGTATTTAAATTTCTTTACTCATTTTATTCAAAACTTTAAGGCAATGGAGCCTTAGCATTAAAAAGAAACAAACAATATTAATTGTTTGATGTTTATTTGATATCAAATTTCTCTTACTGTCCATTTCATTAAAATTTACCAAATGAAGCTGGTATAAAGATGCTATTCATTTATAACTACAGAAGAAAATTGGACTACTTCTACTCACAAATCTAATTCATTTAATTGACTTAAAACATTGGCAGTATTCTAGTACAGTCAGACCCTTCAGTAGTGACCTCGGCTATAGCGTCAACAGGCAGAGTGGGCTTGATTGGCACTGGGTTTTTGATGATTTTAAAATTTATGATTTTATTTTATTATTTGGATGTTTATTTTATTTGTGGAGTTTTTCTGTAACTAGACTGGTACACATAAAAATTTGCATTATTTTTAAATTTGTTATTTTCTATATTCATTTAATCCGAGGAAGTTTCCATGGGTACCTGCTATTTTACAGTAAATTTTTTGTTGGTAAATTTATGTTTTATCCATGGAAATTTCCACAGGCACCTACACAATTAAATACACAATTTTTGATTTTGTTTCCCCGAGCAGCACAGGGTACCTTGCTAGTTTCTAATAACAAAACAAATATTGTATTGAAATCAACTTCCTTTCGTGCATTAAACTAAACCTCATTCTGAATATAAACCACACATGCCATTTCATCACTTTTAGTAACTCAAACCATGAAGGTTTGTTTGATAATCTTGACTGTGATCTGCATTGCAGAATTTAATGATGGAAAACCAGAAGTAATACAATACCAAATGTTATTATTAATTATTAATAGAATTATAACTTATTTATTCCAGCAATGCTTCATTACAGATGCAAAAGCAGTAATTCTATAAAAGTAACTTTATTGCAACTCCTAAGTTTAAAAACTTTCTTACAATAGGAAATGCAATGGATCAGACATCCGCAACTTGAAAAATTAAACATATTTGGTCCTGTGATTTTACAATGTTTGGATGAAGGGGAAAAGGTAATACATTAACTAAATTAATTATTTAATATAAGTGGTTTATTTAAAACAGACCTGGTCCGAAGCCGTCAAATGTAAAGACAAAAAGGTAAATAAATTTGCTATGTATCATTAATTAAGCATGATATTGTGTGTGGGTAATGCTTAAAGCAGGATTCACATTTGTGTTCACACTTGAAGTTAAAAGGAGATGTTAACCACATTAGTTCACATTTGAGTTACCCAAAACAAGGATTTTAATATTGACAGTTAGATCAAACTTGCTATAACTCGAAGATGAACTACTTCTCCCTACTTTTCTTACTTTTTCTTACTTCAACTTCAAGTGTGAACCTAGCTTTAATGTCTGCAATTTCTATAAAGTTGTAGTTTTCCTTTTTGACGTTTTTCGGACCTTTTCTTCCATCTGGCTTTCTTTCACTTCTTGGTTTTCGTTTCGTTGGTTGTCCCTGACCTCATTTGGAGGTATTAAATTGTGTAATAACTTGATCAGTGTAAAAATTTGGAACAATATAAATATTTAATTTGTTCAAAGATTATAAATTGTTTTGTGACAAGTGTCCCCAATCTAATGACTTAATAATCATCTGAAATTATAATTTTTCCAATTATAATTTAATTTAAATAAAACATGCAAACTCCATCCAATTTCAACTTTGTATAAAACCATTTGTATCTCTAGTATGAAAAAGCAAAGAAGGACTGTGAAAATGAAAACAATACTGTAAGACCAAAAATAAATAATTCACATTATAATTTTTAAGATCAATCTTTCCAGTCAAAACCACAAATTCTCAGTTGTGCTTCGAAGAAGTTGAATCTTGTAAGTTAATTTAATTTTCATATTAATATTTGTTAATTATTTATATCTTAATTAGGACACCTTTAATAAAATTAAACTGGAACTAAACCAACTGGTAGTGGATGATGAAGAAGTATGTGTGCTAATTATTAATTTCTAATTAACTGTCAAGTAAATTCCAATAGAAAAAAGAAGCCATTGAAGATGCCCTTGACGAATGCGAATACACAGATGTAAATTTAATAAAAAGTAAAATTTTTATAATTAAAAAATATTTTTAAAAACAGAATATCCGTTACTGTATCAAACAGCAGTTAAAGAAAGTAAATATTTTTTTAATGTAACAGTTACATGATTACTGCATTGCACTGCCATCTAGTGAAATATATGTCACTTATTGGCAGTGCCAAATGGTGGTGCCATCTTTTATCAAAAATACTTTCAATTTGTTGTCATATTTGACCATTACTCACTCCAATGCATAATCTGTAATTGCTACATAATTGAATTTGTTATAGAATAGAATTTCATAGATATTTTTATAGACTTGTATTGAAATGGCCGAAGAATCAAAAAAGCGTGACAAAGACAAGAAGAAGGGAAAAGATGGAGACAGAGATAGAAGTAAAGATGGAGACAGAGATAGAAGTAAAGATGGAGACAGAGATAGAAGTAAAGATGGAGACAGAAGTTATGACAAAGACAGAAAAGGCAAAAATGGAGATAATAAAAATGAGAAAAGAAGGGATTAAATTGATTTGTAATGTCTGATAATAAATTGTAAATAAATTGCAATATTAAACAAATCTTTGAACCACTTGCGACATACTTTGTTAAAGCTATATAGCACAAGAAATCCATAAAACATCAAACTCCTATTAATGACCACTAAGCATTCTTAGAGTACAATGTCAAAACATCCCTCACAGATAATGAACTCCTTTTAATCTTATGGAAAAGCCCTCTAGACTGGACATGGGACTCTTTATTGTGATCCTATTGAATGATAAAGTCTTTTTGTATACCAGATGTCACTCTTTTTTGAAGATTTTGTTAGTAAGCACTTTTGAAGAAACAGAAATGTGGCAAACATTAGAATGTAAGACTAAACAAGAATATCTTTAGAAAATTATTTTAATAAAAACAGATATATTAATGTAAAAAAATACTTTTTAAAATGTTAATTAAATTTTGAATCCAATTCTTCCAACTCCGGCAATTTTTGAAATATGATATCCAATCTCCAGAAAGAACAAACTCAAGAACCAATACCTCTAGATCAATCCA
Source organism: Stenotaenia linearis (assembly GCA_034700445.1). NCBI lineage: Eukaryota > Metazoa > Arthropoda > Chilopoda > Geophilomorpha > Geophilidae > Stenotaenia > Stenotaenia linearis. The sequence continues at coordinate 8,527 of JAQIXT010001402.1, read as the reverse complement.
TCTACATCCAGGCTACAGAGCTTACACTGTGGATATTAAAGGAATATTTTTAAAATAAATAAATATAAAAAAAATATTATAAGAAATGCAAAAAGTTGTTTTAGCCTCCGTGATCTACGTAATAAATTCAAACAAAAGTGTTGAGCCTAATAAAAGAAATTATAAATTTAAATCATTTTGATTTTGAATTGACCGGATGCTTTTTTCAATCAACATCCAACTTGAAGCTATAAACATCCGTAAATAAATTTATTCAAACAAGTTGAAAAATATTAAATATTAAAATATTAAATATTAAATATTCAGGCACAAATACACAAAAAAGCAGGAAACATGAAATGAAGTTAATTCAAAGAAAACTTTCTTGTACAAGTAAATATAAGTACTTTATACAAGACTTAAAAAATCCTAAATTATAAAACTTCTGGTAACTCAAAATACACCAAAATCATTGAAAATTTCCAACAGAACATTATTTACAGACACCTTTCATGACATCCAATTCTAAAGGCAAAAACAATCCATTGAAACAAAATCTTTTGTATCTTCTTTCTGAATAATAAACAGAACATAATCATATTCATAACTCCCATATATAAAGCTCAACTCACACTTGGCAACACATTAGTCTGTTATTACAACTATAACCATGAAAACTTGCTTGATCGTTCTCGTTTTTGCGTGCGCTGCAGTTTCTGTCTTCGGAGAAGTAAGAAAGTTTGCAGAAACATGAAATTTATAAGTTATAAGACATAAGTTTTGTTTTCCGCAAACTCTAATGTGTGATTAACAAAATATTATTTAATATCTTTTTATGTGTATTGCAGAATTGCTTTGATGAAGCTGAATTTGCAAAGGTGATACTATACAGAAATTAATTTTAACCTATAAATCAATCAATTAATTTCAATAGAAATTGCATGAGAAAAAAGAAAAACTGGCCCCTTTGGTTAAACAATGCAAGGAAAAGGGACATGTAAGTAAAATAGGAAGACAATTATTGTGACTAAATTTTAAGCTATTTTATGATTACAGGAGACCGATGCCGCAGCTTACAACTGCACTATGCACGAAGTAATTTAAATTAAAGTAATTTTATTAGGAATAATTTTTATAATAAATTATAATGTACAGATTAAAGCTGCAATTGCTGGTTGCAGAACAAGCAATCCAACAAATGTGAGTATTATGTTGTATTTGTATTTAAATTTAGTTTTATAAATATTATTAGACATTAATAATAAGACTTGATTCTTACAGGATGATGGAGAGAATTACCACTGTGCTGCTAAAGCTTTGGGTATTGTAAGTACATACATTTTGAACCTATTTTATTAAATAATCTAAAAATCTCACAAAATTAGGAGTGCGACTATGCTAGCAAATCCTTCGAAGAAATTAAGGCTGAAACTTTAAAGATGACTAAAAAAGATGTAAGTATTTAGTTCTGAGTAAGGTATGATGTCATATCTAGTCTCATATTCTTTTTATCTTATTTTATTAAATTAAATTATATTATTCCACAGAAAGAGGATGATGTTAAAAAGATTTTTGAGAAATGCGAGTCTGTGAAGCCGCATTGCCACAAATGCATATTTAAAGAAATGAAGGAAGTGAGTGATTTAAATTATGATATCAAAGTAAAATTGTAAAAATGTTTTATTTTATAATAGAAATGCCCTGAAGTGAAGGCTATTATGGAGAAATATAATATGTAAGCATTCATTGTAATGAATGATAATAAAATATAAATTATACCAATTGGTTGGAGTTTATTTTTGTCTAATTATTAGATTTTACTGTCATGTAACTTAGAATTCCATGTCAATTAAAACTCAGTAATAAAACTATATAAAAATTGTTTTCAACTGCAGACAATGCCAGAAAATCATGATTACCATCCTATATTTGCAATAAAATAAAAATTTCAAAAAATTTACTAATGTAAACAACAATTGAAATAAACAATACAATTCAATTGATGCACATTTAAATCACTGAACCTGCAGTCAGATATAACCTGTTTATAGCACCTCAAACTCGAAAGAATTATCACTTCTGTTTAGTCATGATGTTATAGATGAACAACCATTGGGGCTGCAGGAAGTTTTGCAAGATGGTGCAAAAGTTTGTTCTGAGGTTAGTCTAGATATGGTCAAAAAACATTGTTTAATAATGGTTTTTAAGAAAATTAGACATTATTCCGAAAATACTCAAACATCTTTGTCCTCTCTCTCATAGCGTAGGAGATAGAAATTGGATGACCTTGACCTTGAGGTTCAAGGTCAAATCTGACATTGCCATTGGATTGGCCACATCCAACTTACTATAGAACCCCATCATTGCCAGGTTCATATCTGTTGCTGTTTTGACGATATTGGCAGGAAATAGACTTTTTTCCACCCTGTATAATGGACTTCACTACTGCTTAAAAGAGGAATTGAAAGATGTGTAGATTTATAAAAGATATTTTTACTGAATTATTTTTATAATAATATCTTGAAGATCTGTGCTGAAATGACTGTGCCTCTAGATGGAAAACCATTTGAGGGTAAACTTGGAAAACAAAGTGGAGGTTCCCATAAATTTGGAAAATTAGAAAAAGCATTTGAACCATTCCCATCAGAATGCTATAACATATGTGATGGTAGGGTTGGACGGGATTGTTAATTCAATTTGTTTGTAATTGCATAAATTAAATTGTTTGAAAATTGCAAATTTTATATTAGTCAGTGTTGTGACATGTTTGTTTTTTTGCGAACGCGTTTGCGTTCTACGAACGACGCGAACACAACAATCAAACAAACGCGTTCGCGAACGTGTAGGTCTAATGAACGCAAATTCGTTCGCGAACGGGAATAGTGCTGCGTTTGTGCTGGCTAAATAACAAATTCTGTTTGTGCTGGCCAAAAAACAACAAATTCTGTTTGTGCTGCGTTTGTGCTGGCCAAAAAACAATAAATTCTGTTTGTGCTGCGTTTGTGCTGCAAAAAATGCAACAAATGCGAACAAAATAACCAAATTCAAATTCCGTTCGCGTTCACCATTTTAGCATACGCGTTCGCCGAAAAAATTGACAAACAAGTTCGCGTTCTTCGTTCGCGAACGTGGATGAATTGTTCGTGAACGCAAACTTATCATTCACGTTCATTACAACACTGATATTAGTATGTTTCATTGTGTAATAAGTTTCAAACTCAATCCCAATCTGGATTCAGTGTGATCTACAATGAAATCAAATGAGCACGAAATGTTGAATTTCTTTTCAGCCCTGAACACTATTTAGGCACACTTATGCACGAAACAGGAAGTTAATTTAAATGTACAATTTCTTTAACACTTAAAAATAATTTTAACAAAATTTTCTTTTTAAAAATTACAATTCATTGACATACTACTCACTATGTCACATTTCTTATGATAATTTTATAATTTCATATTAAACACAACCTAAACTCAAACTTTGATGTCATCATCTGACATTTCCAACAAATTAAAATAGTAAATAATAAACTTCATCAGTCAAAAGAAATCCGCTTTATACAATCTTTTGTACAAATATTCTTCCTGCTTAATACAAATGCTCCAATCATTGTATAAATTCAAATATAAAGGCCCCCACACGTTCCAAAACCACATTCGTGTTACAGCACAACAATTGAACAATGAAATCCTGCTTGATCATCTTGGCTTTGACCTGTGTCACTGTAACCTTCGGAGAAGTGAGTAAAACTGCATTAGTAGTCCACATGAAGTCCTCAGGGGACCCTGTGCATTTCCAAATGACATATGACAGTATCCGACTGTAACTGATGGCTTTAATTGATGTAATTTCCCTACACTTAGCTTAATCTAGTTCTGTAAAACACGTTTCGCCTGACAAGATGACTTACATCTGGATTTATTGCATATCTAATTGAAGATGTGCCTTTAGCTGCCTATCATCAAGTTAGATCTGCAGTTTCCATAACCGACATTCAGTTTACTCCGAAGTTTCCCTCAGAATCACTGCCGTGATCACGACTGCCCAAACAATGTATTTTATTTGGAATTTTTATGCATTTTGTCATCATCAGGTCTCATTCGAGAACTGATGATGACAACGAGAGTTGTCGAAAAGCTTAATCAACAAACAAAATGAAAATTTTGTGAATCAAACATACACGTTAAAAAAGCGTAAAAATTCCAAGTAAAATTATCATCTGGTGTATGTGTACAAACCGTAAAATAAATGTATTTTATGAAAACTCTAATTAATTTTCAAACATTACAGGTCTGCTTCAAGGATGGTGAATTTCAAAAGGTAACATAAAAACTTCACAAATTTAAAAAAACTTACACAAAACTAATCAACAGAAAATGGATAAGAAAAAGGAACAATTCGCTCCAGTTCGTGACATATGCATAAGCGAAGGAATTGAAGTAAATCTCAAAAATCAATATAACAAAATCACTTTAAAAACTAATTTCTTCGTAGTCTGACGACGACATTTCAAAATGTGTCCATGAAAAGGTATAACTAAATAAACCAAAAAAACTTTACTCCATCATTGATAGCCAATGCTCAATTGTGAAGTTTTTTTTTATCATGACTGTACATCATTTTATAATAAATAACAATGAAACAGGTAAAATCTGCAATAGCTGATTGCCAGACAAACAACCCAGATAATGTGAGTTGATCCAAAATATTGTTAAAATATTGTGTTAAAAGAAATTTACAGGACAAAGCATCAAACTGGAAGTGTGCTGCTGACAAACTTGGAATTGTAAGTGAAATTTAGTTACAAAAACTTCAAAAGTAAATATTTTCTCAAAAATTAGAACTACTGCTTCAAATCCTTCGATGATATTAAGACTGAGACTTTGGAAATCACTTTGGATGATGTAATTAATTTATTTTGTTCAATTCAATTACTTGAATTAAATTGTTTTATTTTTACACAGAAAATATCAGTAGTCGAACCTGCCATTGATAAATGCAATGGTGATGACAAGGATGATGAAGTGAGTTGTTGCATTGCATTCAGTTTTAATTGAAATTTGAATGTTTTTTATAAAATAGGAACGCTACCGTTGCATCTTTACAAATCTGGCTGAAGTAATTTTTAATAATATCAAATTGTTAATATTAAATTGGAGTAATATTGTTTTGATTTTGTAGGCATGCGAAGAAGTCCAAGGTCTTATAGCTAAGTTCAAGCAAGCATAACTTGATTTCATTGTATATTATAGTGTATAATAAAATGTGAATTGTTAATTGATTTATTGTTTTTTCTATTCAAAATAACTCACTTTGTATATTATTTCTTAATTTTGAAATTTGGGAAACAGAAGTGGGTATGTTGTCCACTATTATGCCCTGCAGATGTACTTGAGTCTGGGTATGAAATTGAAGCGCCTTCGTAACTTACAAATTGAACACGTGATGAAATCTAACCAAGCACAATCCAATGTGCACTCTTTTGAAATAAACAATAAAGTATTTTAGAAATTCTGTTATTTTCACACATTTAACACTATTTGTAAAAAATAGGATTTTCAAGTTTGAAAATAATAGAAAAAAGTATTTTGAAAATACTAAAATAATGATTTTTAAAAATAACCGGTTATTACCAGGTTACACTTAACATTTAACCAGTTACAAAAATTGTATAATCGTTAACCGAATAACCAAACTGTGTCCATGCCTATCATCGTCAAGAATCTAGATTAAAATTTGATCCAGTTCTCCCAATAATTTTAATATGTTAATGTAAATCTCACATTTACATCATTTTCACTTCTCAGATAATAAAAGATGGAAACACAAACAACAAACTTGTGATAAAATCAAACAAGCATAAAATATTGAATTTCTGTTCAGCTTTGAACACTATTGAAGCATATTTATGCACGCAACAGGAAGTTAATTTAAATAAATATACAATTTTTTCTAAGCTTAAAAATAATCTTAACAAAATTTTCTTCTAAATTACTTAAATTTACCTTAATAAAAATACAATATATTGCCACACAACTCACAATGTCACATTTTTCTGATAATTTTTATAATTTCACAACCAAACTCACTCTATGACGTATAACATTCCCAACAACAGCAAGTAAAGTTAATACAATAAGCTTCCTGAATTAAAAGAAAGTAAAATCCGCTTTATACAATAATCTTTTGTACAAATATTCTTCCTGTTTAATACAAATTTCCAATCATTTGCATAACTTTAAAGTATAAAACCAAACTCACACTCAACAACAACACTCACATTACAACCCAACTCAACAATGAAATCCTGCTTGATCATCTTAGCTTTGGCATGTGTTGCCGTATCCGGCGAAGTAAGTAAAACAGCATTTGTTTGACCCATAAAGAAGCAAACACGAAGTTTGTGCATTATTGCAATGTGTTAATGCACATAAAAAATATGCATGTGAACTAACCATAAGGAAATGTTGTATTTGGTTCCCTCCGAAGTTTCCCTCAGAATATCCGCATAAGAAATCTTTCGCAAGAAAGAAACCACGTTGTAAGGACGTCCAAAAATTTTCCTTTAGTCCACAACTGTCCAACAATATCTTTGATGCAAATTATCAATTTTCAAACAAACTTTATCAACATTACAGGTCTGCTTCAAGGATGGTGAATTTCAAAAGGTAAGACATAAAAAATCTCAAAAATTTCTATAAATTGACCTAAAAAACTAATAAACAGAAAATGGAAGAGAAAAAGGCAAAATTCGTCCCAGTTGCTGAAAAATGCAAAGCCGAAGGAATTACAGTAAATCTCATTCAAAAATCAATTAAATAAATAAAATAAGAAAAACTAATTTCTCCATAGGCAGAAGATGAAATCAAAAAATGTGTCCATGGAAAGGTATAACTAAATAAATCATACTATAAAGCATTTTCATGACAAATTACAATGATGCAGGTGAAAGCTGCAATGGCTGAATGTAGGGAAAACAACACCGATGTGAGTTAATCAAAAATATTGTGTGTGTGTGTTTAAAATGTGTTTTATAGCATGAAGCAACCTGGAAGTGTGCTTCTGACAAATTGGGAATTGTAAGTGAAATTCAATCACAAACAACTTCAAAAAGTAAAAATTTTCTCAAAAATTAGGAATGTGATTACTCCCACAAATCCATCCATGACATGAAGGCTGAGACTGTGGCAATCACTTTGGAAGATGTAAATAATTTATTTTTTTAAATTGAATTATTTCTATTAAAATATTTTATTATTTCGCAGAAAAAGATAGCCATGAAAGCTCTCTTTGATAGTTGCAATGGGGACAAGGTGAGTTAGTCGCACTATTCGGTTTAATTAATTTTAACTGTTTTTTGTTTTAAAACAGAAACAAGTTTTCATGAAACTGGTTGAAGTAATTTTTTAATAATATTAAGGGCTGGTTGCAATAACGCAAGTTAAATTTAACTGTAGTTTAAATCGTGGCTTCAAACTTAGTTTAATCAAATTGACGTTCCACCAAACAGATTTATAGACCTATTACTTGATTTCCTACAACAATTCAATCACGTGATAAACTCCAACCAATCGCAATCATTGTTACAAAAGTTGAATGGTGCAACAGAGTTCCATTAACGGAGTTTTAGTCCAGAGTTTATCTTAACTGCAGGTTACATAACTACGGTTATTTAACTAAGTTAGGCACAACCGGCCCTAAGAGATTAATATCCAAATTGGAGTAATATTGTTTTGTTTTCATAGAAATGCGACGAAGTCAAAGCTGCTATGGCTGCATTCAAGGAAGATTAACTTGATTTCATTATATATTGTATTGGTGTACAATAAAATGTTGAATTGTTAATTGATTTACTATTTCTTCTATTAAAAATAACTCCATATATTATTTTCATTTCATACTTCTTGAAATTCCCCATTACAAAACATCAGTCTTTGTAACTTGCAAATTGAACATGTGATTAAATCTAACCAATCACAATCCAGCAAAAACCAAACTGCATGAGAAAGTTCTTTAAATTTAAAAAATTTAAAAGTAAAAATAATTCTAAGACTAAAATATAACTCAGTTATATTACTTCAAATTGGACCAAAACCACTGACTCAATGAAAACTAGTTATCAATTCTCGCTGCTAAGAAACATAAATGCTGAATTTCATGTTAATGCTGTGCGTGAAAGATGCTTCAACCAAATTTTCATCAAGTTTAAGTATGTTTAAACATACTTTTATGCTAGGTTCACACTTATGTTCGCACTTGATCGTAATGTAACTTAAGAGATGTATGGTGCATTGTGGGAACTAAGTGTCTTAAGTGCTAATTCAACTGTGAAGTTGAATTAAGCCGTGACGTAACATTTCACATTACGCTCAGCCAATCAGCAACTGCCTTGCTTCTAGCTGAACACGCCACTTTGTGTGCAGCTATCTCATTGGTCAATTTGAACAAGAAACAATTGGCAAGTGTGAAGTGTGAACACACTCAAGTTACGGTTAAGTCTTAATTTATTAAGTTAACGTTACGTTACGTCAGGTGTGAACCTAG
>JAQIXT010001401.1:0-16048 GCA_034700445.1 Stenotaenia linearis | reverse complement strand
AACAAATTTTAAGAAAATTCAAACAAATTTTAAGAAAATTCAAACAAATTTTAAGAAAATTCAAACAAATTTTAAGAAAATTCAAACAAATTTTAAGACAATTCAAACAAATTTTAAGAAAATTCAAACAAATTTTAAGAAAATTTAAACAAATTTTAAGAAAATTTAAACAAATTTTAAGAAAATTCAAACAAATTTTAAGAAAATCCAAATAAATTTTAAGAAAATTCAAATAAATTTTAAGAAAATCCAAACAAATTTGACTCTGTACAGTTCATGGGATATACACCAAATGGGGTACCCCATCCCATTGGGGTACCCCAAAATGGCCCAAAATACCTCGAAATATCAAAATTTTCCAAAAAAAATTGAAACTAAATTAACTAACCTAATCTACTGACCTAACCTAATTCAACTAAACTGATCTAGGTTATTTAGGTTAGATTAGGTTAGTTAGGTTAGATTATTTTATTTAGGTTAGGTTAGTTGGTTTGGATAAATTAGATTAGGTTAGTTAAGTTAAGTTAGTTAGGTTAGTTTTGATTTTTTGAAAATTTGATGTTTAGGGGCATTTTTGGGGGTACCCCATTTGGGGTATACCTCGTGAATTGTACAGAGCCAACAAATTTTAAGAAAATCCAAACAAATTTTAAGATTTACGATAACCTAAACCAACTAAGCAATAACAAAATGTACGCAAAGGATGTTTGTATTGAAAGGAGTTACAAATGAATTTGCAATGTTGTTAATTTTAGTTTGGTTTTTATTTTTGGTCAACTTTAAAAGATTGATCGGACATCGGAGCCTTTTGCCGCCACTGTTTTATTTGTTCTAATATAGACATACTCTTTTTATAATACATTTTCTCATTTTGTACTCAATATATTTTTTTCTATTTTGCCCTCTCTTACTTGTATTTGCAATAGAAGTTGACAATAACAAATATTAAAGCTGGTAATAAGAATTTGTTACCTCAGAACAAAAGATCTGGGAAAGAGTAAATAAAGGACATGTGTTACAATATATGGCTAGAGGATAACAGAATCCTTAATTCACCACTAGTATATAGCTTTTTGTATCACACAATCTGAATTTTATCTAATCCTATCTAAATCCTATCCAATGAAAGGAATAGTCTTTACAGATTACTTTTGTAGTGCCTGAAAGAATGAAATTGACAAATTTGTTTATTAACTTAAAAATTAAAAATTATGTAAGTGATAAAAAAAAATTAAAAAATTCTAAAATTTTATAATATAACTTTGTTAAAAAAAATTAACAATTATTTATTTTTTGATGTACAGTTTTTTATAAAATTTTTTTCCTCAAAATTTGAAGAAAATCTATAGAATATTTATATTTTTGAAATTAAAATAGAAAATCTATAGATTTTAAAGTAGAAAATTTGTAAAAAGTTTATAGAAATTGGCCAAAAAACTGGAGAAAAAATAAAGATAATCTATAGACTTTTTTTAGCCAGAAAGCCTTAAATTTGATGAGAAATCCCTTTGGAATCTTGATGAAATTCTGCAAAAAAAAGTTGCAAAGATATAAAGTAATTGCAAAAAACAACTTTGAAAACTGTAAGAATTGATTAAAACACTACTGATATTAAGTTGAAATAGCAAAAATTCAAGAAAAATGTGTAGAAATTAAAATTTCTATATTTTAAAAAATATTAGCAGAAAAACAATCACATTTTTTTGCACATTAGCAAAAACTATAAAATTCTAGTAAAAAATTTATAAAAATATTTGCAAAAAATTCAAAACAAAAATAAAAATTTATTACCTAACTTATTGGAATTTTTATATTTTTGCAAAATTACTATTATTACATAAAATTTTGCAGACTATTTTAGCTGGAAGTGGTAGCAGTTGAAACCACACTTCTGTAATGGTAGAGCATTACTTTATTCTGGTAGCACTTACAACACCAAAAGAAAGTTTCTGATAATTGCATCATGGGATTGATTAGACTCAAGAAATTACTTTTTCCCCAGTGCAAGTGTATCTTCTTTCTTTTCTTTTGTCAAGTCTATAACTAATAAGCTTGCAGTCTGATTATAAGTTCTTCAGCCTTGGAAACAAATTGAATTTCCTTTTTTAATTCAATCTTCTTCTTCCCACTCATTGTCTTATCTGGACATTAAATCTAAGATACCAGCAGGCAAGAAATGAGTGTTTTCATGTGATTTTTTTCTATGAGAGCTGGGATATGCTGCAGGGTGAATGTGGCAGTCTGTATTTTGCTTGTCTGAAGTTCTACTGAATTGCCACATGGTGAGGTAGTCATTAAATGCCAATAAATGTATCTGGATGTTTGATTTGTGATGTTGCAACATGGGAGGTTTGCAAATGGTATTGAAAAGGATAGGAAATGAAGAGGTGATTAGGTGATGTGTGATTTGAGTGGAGGAGGGAAAGAGGTAATTTTGAAGAAGGGTAAAAATGTCACCGTTTTCTATGTAGTGGGAATATAGAATACTATATAGTATGAACATAGACACTAGCTGCATTCGAAAACTGTTTGCACATGTTCAGTTGTGTGTTTAGTGTATTTAAGTGTAACTTTTGTTTTCGAATGCCATGTGTTTAAATTTGTTGCGCTTAACAATTACACATGTTTATGTGTGAATTGTGTGTGACGTCTGGTGGTCTTTCATGTCGCAAATATGGCTGAATGCATAAACAAACGAAAATATGCTGATGCCTTAGAAGTTTAAATACCAAGATAAACTTGTTTAAATGCAATTAAACAGGTTTAAAGGACTTTTCGAATTCAGCTAGTATATCGTCGACGATCAAACGCAGCATTCAATTCTGAAGCCCACGGTGCACGATGAGAAAATTCTTTTCAATTTTTTTTATGGAATAGAGTTTGCAGGTGCAAGACGATTCTTCTTGCAGAGATTGTATTATTAATTTTAACTGCCACAATTAAAATTATATTATAATAACACAGCAGTCTTTGGCTTTATAATTACCGCACTTCACCGATTCTAAGACGCCATCGATTCCAAGACGCACCCACATTTTTAGACCCCACCCCCTTTAAGGAAAAAATAAAATTGTAGATTCTAAGACGCACCCACATTTTCAGACCCCACATAAGGAAAAAGTGAAATGTGGTAGGATTTTTGTATTTTACATGTTAATTAATTCACTTTAATAGCTAGTATCAAGTTGAGCTAGTCAAGATTGATAATTTATATTGGATTTGGCCTTTTCATTCATTGACTACCCTAAATAGTAACATCCCTCAATAACCCTTCCATGTGATTGCTGTTGTGTCTGACGTATGAATGTAGGACACTTGGCAAAATTGTCCGATTGAAAGTGATTCTAAGACGCCGTAGATTCTAAGACGCACCCTGATTTTTCACATGCTAAAAAGTGAAAAAAGTGTGTCTTAGAATCGATGAAATGCGGTATTATAGTTTGGAAGTAAGGCAGTTTTAATATTTTTTCCTAAACATATATTTTAAAAAATGTATGTGGTCCAGATCTAATCTAGAAAATAAAATCTAACATGCTTCTAAGCATTTTAATCAATTTCTAAGATGTTTTCTTCATAAATCTATCACTGCTCATTTAAATGGCCACCTTTTGCCAAACAAACAAGAAATTGCGCATGCCTGTTGCCTCAAATACAGCAACTGGTGAAAATCATTATTTGAAGTCACCATTGGTAGACTGCTCAGAACTTTATAGCTACATTAGAGGAGTGTGCCATTACATGTTAGCCAGCTGCTATTTTTAGTTGAAAAGTATTAAATGTAGTGGCTGCTGGACTGTAAATATATTTTAGGTTCTGCTATGGCTATTCCATAGCTAGAAACTGTGTTTCAACTAAACCATTTCTATTCTCTACCTTGCACCAGCTTATCTATCCATCACCATGACTACCAAAGCTTAGAAATAATTATTAGCTTATTTAATTTTAAATGCAGTGGATTTAGCTTAATTGGGGTACATTGGGATTCGATCACTTTGTCTCAATTAGGCAGCTGTTCTAATGATGTGAAGTTCAATAAAGAGAGTGAAAAAGGTAGTTTTATTTTTGTTTTTGTGTACAAAAAAAAATTGATAAATTATCCTATTTACTAAGCAATAAATACTTAAGCATTCTGGAAAAAATCAAAGAAAAATATTTATATAAATGTTAATTGTAAATTTTTATCAAAAATTAAAAATATTTTAAATTAATACACTATTTGAATCTCATGCATTTATGTGTTTGTTACCAAGTGAATTTATAATTACTAGTCATGTGATTTACTCTCTAATGGCCTCCAATGCCTGCTATGTTGCAGTAATTTCCCGATTAAGCAGAATGTGTCCCAAATAAGTGGAGAAAATTCTGTTTATTTTCTCCATTTGTTTTGTTCTTTAAGATTTGTCCCAATTAAATAGCTGTCCCAATTAACTGGAATCCGTAATTATTTTTTTAAACATTAAATTATATTTTGTTGGAATGTACCCTTAGGAAATTTCCTCCGTAGGGATGTTTGTACTGAATGGAGTTATAAATGAATTTGCAATGTTGACTAATATAAAAAATGAAACAAATAAAATATTTCCATATTCTAATTCAACACAAGTCAAAGCCTCTGAATTTAATCATGGGCAATCAACAAAACAAAAAACCAGAAGCGAAAGATTAATAACCAGACGGCAAAAAACCCTAACTCAATCGAAGACACCAGAGCTCTCGTTTAGCATCACATTAAGTGAAGTAACGCAAATACCGAAACAACAAATCGGTGTCAGAGTATAAATTGAAAATACCGCATTGCACTGTTTATGCCATTAATCTTATTTTAGCCTGCCATGATGGTTTAAGTGCTGCAATCTTCGAAGAAGGGGTTTTATTTGATTTGCTGGTATTCTCTTTAAAGCCATGTTGCATCCATTCATTAATTAACTCTACTAGTTTTTCTTCATCATGATTAAATTAAAATTAAAAAAATAATTTATGGCTTCCATATTTAATTAATTAGACAGTTTATAGAATTTAGTGTGGTCATGGTTGTTGTTCTAGTTTAGTTTTGGCTTTGTGTTGGAAGGTTTAAAGTGTTAAGTCATCATGTGAAATTAGAGGTATAAATATTTGAACAAGGGTTTAATAATGGTGCCAGGCAATAATGAGGCTTGAGGTGGAAAATTACTGAAGCAAGTGTGGCTTGATGCAATTTTTCTCAGTGGAAAGTATTTTAATATTGGATTATTGGCATTCATGAAGTGGTAATTGCAAATTCTTTGAGAAGTGGGAATTTGCTTTATGGTTGTTTGATGTGTGGATGGAAATGGGAGATGATGAAGTGTGGGTGAAGGTTTTGGGGTTTTTTTTGGGGAGACTTTAGTGGAGTTTTGGGGTTTAGTGATGGTATTGATTTTTTTAAAGTAAATTTTGAATGTTCTGGTTGAGTTTTTGTGAATTCTTGGAAAGTGGAATAAATAGTTTGGATATTCTAGTGGAATCTTAATATTTTAAATTTCAGATATCTTTTTTGATATTTAAGTGTAATTTTTGGATATTTAAATGGAATTTTCAGATATTTTAGAAAAGTTTTTGTATGGCTTGGATATGTTAGTGATGTTTTTGGGTATTTTAATGAAGTTTTTGGGTATATAAGTAAATTTTTGGGTATTTAAGTGAAAGTTTTTGGTATTTATGATAATTTAAGAAATAATTTTCTAAATTCTAGAATAAATTTTCACTTTTTAGTAAAATATTTATTGTGTTTGGATAGTTTAGTGAAGGTTTTAGATATTTTGTTTTGTTTAGTGTAATTTTGACTTTTTCAATGAAATTTAACAAACCATTATAAGAAAAAACTAATTTTTCACTTACAAAATTAAATAAAATAATATTTCCACCTCAGTCTACATGAAAACTACAATAAATACAATTAACCACATCTACAGTACATCACCAAAGTACCATACATTTCAAAATGGCTGCCTAAAGCCACCTTCAAAACCATCCTTAACCTAAAGATAAATAAAACAAAACCTCATTACTAAAATCATAAAATCAAAACATCTCTCAATCAAGCTTAAACAGGCTTAACTTGATTGCTAATCCATGGATCTAAATGTTCATCTCATTGCATCTAGAGAAAATCATAATTAACATATCTTACCATTTTCTCTTTCCAGGGGCTTTGGAAAACAAGGTTATCAGTGTCAAAGTAAGTTTTATCACAACTTTATGAATACAAAATGACTAAAATGTGAATTATCAGTTTGCAGTTTTGTAGTACACAAAAGATGTCACGAGTATGTCACATTTAAATGCCCTGGAGTGGACAAAGGAGCAGATTCTGATGTAAGTTGATCAATTTTTTAATTAATATCTAAATTATAACCCTAAATCAGTAATAAGTGAAGGAAAAAAATTATAATAATAATTATTATTACAGTCGGACCCGCCAGTAGCGACCTCGGCTATAGCGTCAACCCGCTTATAGCGTCACGTTTGGTGCGGTCCGGCCAACACTTTGACGCTGTAAGCGGATTCGCTTGTAGCGTCAGCCCACTTATAGCGTCAATATAAGCCCGGTCCCTTGATTGACGCAATAAGCGGGTCCGACTGTATTATATTTATTTGTAGTTATAGAATGAATACAATAGCGTGTTTATGCGAACAGGATTTTCCTTTTCTAGTTACAGTATTTATTATTTAACTAACAGGAAAACAGTAAAGGAATAAATAAGTCAATAAAATGTTTAAATTGTTTAAAATTATGACAATGTGGAAACTTGTTTGTACCACTATTTGTAATTTATATAACTTTCACATAATAGAAAATCCTTCACATACAAACTCGCTGTTGCGAATCAATTTTTTAAAATTCGGGTAAAACCCGAGAAAAACCAAAAAAAGCAAAAGTTTGCTTTTCCTAATTTTTATATGGATAAATCACAGAATAGATGATTGAGTGATAAACAATTGGATAATTGTGGTTCAATTTTAGCATTTACTCAATTGTCAAAGCTTATTCAATGAAGCTAACAGTTATTATTGATGTTTTCAGCTCTGCACTCATTTTCTCAGTGCAATTTTAGCTCTAAAAATAAAAATGAAAATTTTTAACCTGATTTGAAAAAAATTTCAACACCCGATTTCTATCCCCAAATTTCAAGTTTTTCCGGCTCGAAAAATCCATACCTTAGATATAGGTGAATTAATTTTCCGGAAATTTAAGATACCTAGTTTAAGTCATTGGTTGGTGGTGGTAGTTAATACCGTATTCCTTCGTACATGGGAAATGTTTTATTCGCAGTCTCTCAAAACACCGTTACTATGATCGGGCATCTCTTGGGCGGTTTTGTCACACGAATGCCACTTTACCGAAGCATTTTTCAATATTTTATTTATAGATTCACAATATATTTTTGCATTTTATTTCTTGGTGTAATAAAGGATTTTTGAAATCTCGATTTTTCTAACCTTTACTAACTAAGCGCGCAAATCAGCTATAAATTTGAATAAGCTAAAAAAAGTAGATTTTTTATTGATTTTCTACAGTTTTACTTCAAAATCTATTGATTTTCTATAGTTTAATTTCAACAATATAAGTATTCTACAGATTTTCTATGGAATTCTTTAGAAAAAATTTTTAAAAAACCGTAGCTTGGCCAAAAAACTGTAATGAATCTGTAGATTTTTTTAGCAGGGGAGGTAGCTTATACTGTAATGAGTGTTTGGCATATAAAATAAGCATTTTTAAGATCAACAATCAACAATATCAGTGCTCTTGTTAAACTTGAAAAAAATCTTGAGATGAGAAAAAATAATTTACAAAATACTGTTGATTGCTTTTGAAATTTTATAGAATTCTGTAACTTTCTCTTAGAATAGAGGTTAAACAAAATCTACAAGTCCTTTTAATTCCTCGGCCTATAGGATAATGAATTAAATAGATTTCAATAGAATGCCATTGAATTCCATTAACGATCTGTAGAATTCAATAGAATTTATTTACCTGGGTTGTTACATTGGTCAGAGTGATAGTGATCGATGTGATAAAAAAATAGTTTGCAATTGCAAGACACTTACCGTAGTTGATGCTCCAAAAGGTCAGCTTGGAGAGTTCCCGATGGCCCCTCCTGCCTATAAGGTTGCCACCTTTTGAAATGTCAAAATCTGGAAATTGGAATCTGGAAAATCTGGAAACAGCAGTACTGCCTTTTCAAAATGGTAGACAACACAAAATGTGAGCCAAACTGAATTGTTGTAGTCAACTTCTCCTTACTTTACCTTATACTTTGCATTACTGCTACTGTAGACATGAACAAAGTGTGAATATAGCTTTAGTTGTTTCAGTTAGCGGTGTCTTTTGGTATTACCTATGTACAGGCATGGGACTCGAGTAATTTTTTATAATTCGATACTCGGTGAGTGGAAACTAATTAACTGGAGGGTTGGCAGCTTTACTATCCTGCAAATTTTTTTCCTGTCCGTAATAACAACTGATTTTCAGTAATTTATTTAAAAAGGCACCATGTGTGGTTTAAAATCCGATCGGATTCTCGAGAATCTCGAATATGTAAACAGATTTTGATTTGACAGTTTAAATGGCACAGTTGTACCTGTGGTAGCATCAAATTGCATGAATCAGCATAAATACTAGCTTTTACATTATTTTAAGGCAGGTAGTGTTCCAATAGTCTTTTGTGTTCGTCATTTCGCCACATTTACTTACCATATACATAAAAAATCTCAATTTTTAGTATTTTTCACCCGTAAAAGGATATACATTTGAATTAAAGAAATTCAATTTTCTTTTTCTACAAACTGACCCTTGGCTAGTGTATTGGACACCACGTTCTAAGCAATAATGTACCGCGCACGACGAAGAACAGTGTTTGTCCATTTTGATTAGAATCTCGTGATGTCTCGTTCGTCCAATGAGATTCGCTTTGGTGTAGCAAAAGTTTGTTTACAACACTGAATGAAATAAATTATTAGCTTCATGTTATGCTTGCTTGAATATTACTTAAAATTCAGGAAATAATCTGTTAATCGTTATTTCATGTTATGATTGAAAATCAAACTGATAAATTTGCTGTAATTCAATATCAGCCCCTTTAGCTCAGTGGTAGAGCACTGGTCTTGTAAACCAGGGGTCGTGAGTTCAAACCTCACAGGGGGCACGGGTTTTTTTTTACTTTTTTTTTTTTTATACTTTTCTTTAAAATGTTTTTAAACCAATCACGCAATTTTTTGAAAATATTTTTAACATTTTAATAATTATTTGATTTTTATTATAATAGTTACTAAATATCAACATCAATTGCGTATACAAGTGACAGTGTAAGTATAACAAACTTCCAAGCCCGGATAGCTCAGTCGGTAGAGCATTAGGCTTTTAACCTAAGGGTCCAGGGTTCGAGTCCCTGTTCGGGCGGTATTTTTTTTTAATTATTTTTTTTTTTACAATTTTTTTGAATTATACGTAGTACTGTATTGAATTAATATACAATTTTTTTATTCCGGAAGTTTATGTAAAATTTTGACAACATCAAACAGGAAAAAACGAGATGACGTCAGGAATAATCATTTATCATCCACACCTGTTGCTTTGCAATGGAATGCGATAAGAATTGTAAATAAGCGCATACGAACTAAGTAATTGAGTTTTTATCTATTAAATTTAAAGTTAGAAAAAATTTATTAAATGTAATAAATATTATGAGTTTAATTTTAAAAAAATTTAAAATATTTAAAAAATTTTGAAAAAAAAAAAAAATATTTCGCCCGAACAGGGACTCGAACCCTGGACCCTTAGGTTAAAAGCCTAATGCTCTACCGACTGAGCTATCCGGGCTCATGTATGATATTGACCACTGGTCACTCAAAAATTCGATTTTACGTATTTTTAAAAATTAAAAAATCATTTTTAAAAATAATTCAAAATGGAAGAAAAGTTTTTTCGTGCAGAAAGGGTTAGAAAAATACAAAGGATTAAAAAGAAAATTTTCGAAAAAATTTGCCTCCTGTGAGGATTGAACTCACGACCCCTGGTTTACGAGACCAGTGCTCTACCACTGAGCTAAAGAGGCGGGTGATGGAGGGATGGAATAGACAAGTCTTGATTGATTAATTGATAGTATACGAATCAATTTTGTCACAAGATGGCATTGTTGGTGGTTGTTACGTAAGTCACGTGATGAAATGATTGGGGAGCGATAGCTTTATGCTGCTTTGGGTGAACAGTTTGAAATGATGGTAGATGAATGTAGATAAATGAATGAATGGTTAAGGAAGTTATAAAGTGGGACAATCAATTGGTTGGTAATGTATTGAGGGTAGTTGAATGTGATTTATATAGGAGCTAAGTTGTAGAAAATGTATATAGAGGTGGATAATTGTTCAGGAATGGTCAAGTAAGCTGCAAATAACGGAAAGAAGTGCAGAAAAATATTAAAATCTGTTTGAAAAGATGTTGAAAATGCACAAAAATGTAAAAATAATGCACTAAAATAACAAGAAAATCTGAAAAAACATAAAGAATATAAAAAAAATATTTTTAAAAAGTAATAAAATCCAATAAAAATTTCAAAAGAATGTATAATGTGCAATAAAATTCACAAAAGAATGTAGAAAATGCACTAAAATCTATTCTTGATTCGACTTACAAACAATGTGTCAGTCTGTAACTCGGTCGTAAGTAGGAGTCCGCCTGTACTCAAAATTCTCGAATTATTTCTCAAGAAACAACTTAAAATTCTCAAAAGAATGTAGAAAATATACAAAATTCTGAAATAATTGTAAAGAATGCACTAAAATCTGCATATTAACGTGAAATTATAGAAATCAATTACAGAAAATCAGATAATTCACATGGAAATTTAATCGATACCAATTAATCGACCAATTTTCTGTAATTGATTAATTGATAGTATACGAATCAATTCTGTCAAAAGATGGTAAAGTCGGTTTGTCAACCGACTTTATTTACTCTTCTTATAGTTTTGAGAAAAAGATTCTATTTTCATTTAAAACTTAATTAGATTCACTGTGGATCTTTATTGATTTATAAAGAAAAAAATCAATTCACAGTGGTGAAAAATTATTTTTATTTTTATTTCTATTTTTTGAATTTATTTCTATTTTTTAAATTGTTTTTATTATTTCGAGTTTATTTTTATTTTCTTAAATTTATTTTTATTATTTTTAAATTAATTTAAAAAAAAATTTATTAGAAAATATGGAAATAAATAAATTGGTGACAATACATGATGTCATCATTTTAAGCCTAATTAATATATCTTTCAAGAGTCATTTAAAAAATTTTTTTGACATCTGTAGGTTTTTAGGGCCCAGGAATTCATTTTCAAGCTCAAAAATTGAAAAAAAGTTAAGGAAAAAAAGTTTGTCAATTAGGAATTTATCATTTTCTGCTGGCTTTTTCCCCTTTCCCCCTGCTGAGTCTCCCTCCAATCTCCCCTACTTAATCCCTATCTCTAAGTTATGCAGAGTAGCTCAGCCCTTTTTAACTGCCCTTCAGCAGAAAACGTTTTGATGGTCTACTCCAGTTTCGCCGAATCCCGTTTCGCCGAAATTTAATTGGGCCTAATTGAGCTAGAAAATTTCGGCGAATCAGGAAATCCCGTTTCGCCGAATCCCGTTTTGCGAATGGAGGTTAGGTGTGCCAAAACCTCCAAAAACATGTCAAATTAAATGTCGGAATCGCTGTCCCAGCATCCTAGCCCAACAAGGGGGGGGGGGGGGGGAATCACCCACCTAACCTAAAAAACTCCAATAAAGTCGATTTTTGGAAAAATTTTACATTTCGGCGAAACGGGATTCGGTGAAACGAGATTTCCTGTTTCTCTGAAATTTGCCAACTCAATTAAGCTCAATTAAATTTCGGCGAAATGGGATTCGGCGAAACGGGATTCGGCGAAACGGGATTCGGCGAAACGGGATTCGGCGAATTGGACAATCACCAAATTAATGCTTTCTCTTCAGTTTTATTAATAATTAATCAAAATTTGTTTGTTTTATATCAACAGGACATCAAAATAGTCTGTTTTTCTCATATATTTATAATTTATTACATAACTGAAAACCGTTAGACACTTTCGACACCTGTACAATTTAGTGTTAAAGACAACTGTAGAAAAAATGGTATAAGTGTGAAAAAAAATCAAAGTAGGCTTAAAAGAGGGTGTGTGATAAAAGAGAAATAAATTTGGGTGTGGAAATAAAAAAAAATTTTTGCCCCCTGTGAGGTTTGAACTCACGACCCCTGGTTTACAAGACCAGTGCTCTACCACTGAGCTAAAGGGGCAGGTGAAGGTTACGAGCTGTGGTAATAACTTGATTATTGTTTGGGTGTAGTTTTGATAATTATAGGTTTTGTGTGTGATGATGGGAGTATTAATTTTAATGCGTTTTTGAATAGTTAGGGAAATAAGTACTGTATATGAAAATGAGAAAAAAAATTATTTTTATTTATTTCTAATGAAAATGTGCAAAAAAAAATTAAAAAATGTAAATGTCAGAAGTGGGATTCGAACCCACGCCCAGAGAACTGGACTGCGACCTTAACGCAGCGCCTTAGACCGCTCGGCCATCCTGACACATGAAAGAAACATAATTTTTTTATTTAAAAAAATCGTTTTTATTTTTTTTTAAATCGTTTTTTTATATTTTAATTTTACTGAATTTTAATTTTTTTTAAAAATTTTTTTCTTCTAAAATATTTCTTCTAAAATATTAATTTTTTTTTACATTTTTCACAGTAAAAGTTATTTTTTTCGCTAAATAATTAAATTTTTCACATTTTTCCACTAAATAATTGCATTTTTCACATTAATTTCACTAAATGCTTACATTTTTCACTGCGTTTTCACTAAATTATTACATTTTTCATTGTGTTTTCATTAAATAATGACATTTTTCTCACTCAAACGTACATATTTATACAAAATCTTTAAAAAATATTAAAAATCAGCTACCACTTTTTCAAACCCTCAAAAGCCACTTCAAATCTTCAAATCAACAATAAACCCAACAAACAGAACTTCCCACTCCCAAAAAAAAGAAAAAAAAATACCGCCCGAACAGGGACTCGAACCCTGGACCCTTAGGTTAAAAGCCTAATGCTCTACCGACTGAGCTATCCGGGCATACATTAATCAGCCACAAACATCATTCTTACACAACCACAGTGCCAAATAGGTCAAAAAGTCAATACAATTGACATCCTGTTTGATGTTTCATCATTTTCTGACAAAAGCGTAGGAAAAAATGATATTTACATAGAATAAAGCATGGAATATGTGTATATGTTGGAGTTAGGCTTAGTGAATTGATGTTACGTTGGTTACAAATTTGATTGATGCATTTAAGGGCGGAAACAAGATCAGTGAAGTGTGAAACAGGAAGAGGAAGAGTCTAATGATGATAGCAATTTTTTTTTGGTTGTCGAGTTCGATTCGAGGAAGGTCAGTTGATGCCACACCCTTTATAAGTATCCCCTTGGAGAGTTGGGTTCGTTTCACTGCGGTGACCATTTCGTTTGTCACCAGTCAGTGAATTTGATAAGTAATGGAGGGTCGTATTTTACTTTGGTTAGATGTGGTTCCGATATAACGCATTAGTTGGGTTGAATTAAGGTCGAGCCCGGTTTTTTTTTATTTTTTAGATAGAATGGTTAGTTTTTTTTTTTTTTTTTTTTTTTTTTTTTTTTAGATAGAATGGTTATTTTATAAGGTAATGATTGTATCTGTAGTTTGTCGGTAAATGTGGTTAATGGTTGAATCTGGATGTCCGCGGCCGGTTGTATTTTTTAGATAGACTTATAAGAACACATTTTTAGATACACCGGTTCGACCATTACTTATTACTGCGCCCATAAAATAAAATAAATAAAGTACCGGTATACACATATCTCAGTTACATCTATAAATCGAATCGATTCTGACCGGTTACATTTTTAGTTGAGCTGGTCCAACGATAAATCCATTTCTTTACAACCCAGAAAATGATTTAAATATGCATTTCATTAGATATCTATAAATCCAACCAGTGTGACCGGTTACATTTTTAGATGAATTGGTTCAACCATAAACCTATTTATTTAGACACCACTAGATCAGAAAACATAAATATTGATTACACTTTTTAGATAAACCGGTCTAGATTCTAGAAACACCATTTCATATCTATTAATAAAAATCCATAAAAACCGACATCAGAAAACTTGCAGCGCTAAGCCTAGAAATTACCTCCACAATTTCAAAGATACAGTAGCCTAGATGGTAGGTAGATAGGATTTAATGTCACCAACACCTACTAAGGTGATAATAAAAACTGCGAGGAAGCCGTTACATCCGAAAACTACGGATACTTCAGCAATTCAGTTCATGAATTTGCAACAGCGGTACCATTATAATATACCTTTATCTTGAGTTATTGCAATACTAACTACGAAATGATACCATCAAAGTCTTGGCAGCGGAATCGGCTTAATGTTATTATGTTAGGCATCTTTTTATCAGCCGCCAGCAAATAAGATTATGTGTGAGTGTGAGTTGAAACTTGTTTTCACTGCAACCAGCTTTACGCCAACGTATGATGATGTCATTGAAGCTGTCCTCTCAACCATAAAAAGAAAATGTATTTGCTTTAATGGGTTTCTTCTCGAGAATAATTTCTATTTTCATATTCTTGGCGCGCATAATGGCGTTTCGCTTTCGTAATGGTTGCTTGGGAAGTGAAAGTTAATTGGGTTGTGGGAATTTATTACTCGGGAGAGGTAAAAGTGAATTTTGGGTGGAAATTAGAAGTTTGTGTGTTTTGGATTTGAAGTTGGAGTTTGAGTTTGGTTAGATCGGGAGATGATGTGTGGGCGCCATGTTGGGTTTGTAGTGTTTGTTGATTGGTTGGGTTGGAGGTGGCTTGTTTGTTGTCAGGATGGCCGAGTGGTCTAAGGCGCTGCGTTCAGGTCGCAGTCCAGATCTTCTGGGCGTGGGTTCGAATCCCACTTCTGACAAATTTTTTTTTTTTTTTTGCTTTGTGTAGTTTGAAATTATTTTGCTTTTTTACAATTTTTTCTAACATTTCTTAAATTTATTTCATTCTTTTACTTTTTTACAATTTTTAAAAAATTTCATAATGATTATTTCATTTGATTATTTAAAAAAAAAAAATAATTGCTGAATTTGGAAGTTACATTTTTTTTTAAATTGAGATATTTATAATCAGATCGTTCGAGCCTGGATAGCTCAGTCGGTAGAGCATTAGGCTTTTAACCTAAGGGTCCAGGGTTCGAGTCCCTGTTCGGGCGATTTTCTTTTTTTTTGAATTGAAAAAATTATAAAAAAAAAAAAAAAAAATTTGACCCGAACAGGGACTCGCAACCTGGACCTTCGGGTTAAATGCGTAAAGCTCTACCGACTGAGCTATCCGGACTCGTGTCGATTGTTGACCATTGGCCAAATTTGAAATTCATAAGTCTATAAAATGATCTGAAGGCATTTATTACAACAAAAAAACAGTCCACGCGAATTATATTCCTAGCGTAAACAAACAAATTACATCCCACCTGTTAATTATTTTTATTAACTGGCCGTAAATTGTGATTTTTATTTATAAATTATTTCCCAATACTTTGTCACTGTCACCTCTAACTAAAAAAATTCATCGAAGTTAAAGCCTGAAAACCAGACATGTTTGGATTTTAGGAAATAATTTCACGTATAAAATTTTTTATGAATGGAGTTTACGAAAATATAAATAGAAAAACAATTTTAAATTGAAACATAATGATTGGGTAATAAAAAACGATATACAGTAGTAATAATCACTTAAATGGCTTTGAATGGCTTTAAATTTGTTTTCGCAGTACAACTTTCACTATATTTTTATTCTCTAATCTCATTTCTGTCTTTTTCATCCTGGCATTTAGTTTAGCGCCATTTTCATTTGTGGAGGTATTGTCCAGTCAGTCGTGTGTCAGGATGGCCGAGCGGTCTAAGGCGCTGCGTTAAGGTCGCAGTCCAGTTCTCTGGGCGTGGGTTCGAAT
>JAQIXT010001400.1:0-16049 GCA_034700445.1 Stenotaenia linearis | reverse complement strand
GTTCTAACATCGTTCAAATACTCTTTATAAGTCCATTTCAACTTATTGCCATCTCTTTTCATTACCAACGCTGTCTTGTCTGAATAATCCTCAACAAAATTATTGAAAAAAGTAACAACAGACATTGTTGGCAATGGAGGATAGTCATCAATTTTAACAGCACCATTGGCATGCCAAGTTCGAATTTCTTCACTTGGTATTACATAATCAGGACCTAAAATAAGAAATTTAAAGAAAATAAATAAATAAATTTTTTTTCCAAAAAAAATTTTTTTTGTACTAATATTTACCATTTTGATGTGACGGTTTGTGTTGATCAACAAAATCAGCTGCTATTAGATCTTTTGCCAGCTGAGAACTCATTCTTTTAGCTTTATAATATACTTGTTGCAAATTATTTTCAAACTGTAGAATAGCTAGTTTTCTTGTTTTGTAAATTGTAAGTTATTGTAAGTCAGTGTGTGAGACTACGTAGGTCGATTCCTGTCTTAAGCTAACTTAGAATGACACTACAAACTTGAAATAAGCAAAGGAAATGGTATTGATATGATAAGAGGATTGTGATAAGATATATGCTTAGTCTTTTCTACAGTATCTCTTGTAGGTTTGCGAATAAGAACTTTGAATTATAGCAATCAATTTTAATTGGGATCACACGATGTAAATAAGATTATTAATTTGTTATTCATCATGTGATTAGTCTCAATTTTCTTGTTTTATTTTGTAGAAAAACTGAAAATTCTGATGTTTGATATTATTTTCACATTAAAGGTTGTGTAATTCCTGAGTTTAAAGTTCATGTAAAAACATCAGTAGAAATAAGTTATATAATTTTTAGAAAAAGTAAAATGCAATATTATAATTATTACAAATTTTCTGATGATTGAATTTTAGGATTATCTTATTACAATTCAGATAAGAAAGAAAAATTATAATATAGACACAGTTTATGATAATACAGACACAGTTTATGATAATACAGACACAGTTTATTATAATACAGTTTCTGCAGTTACAAACTGAGGTTTTCAACAATAACATTTTATTATACCTACATTGTTTTAACAGATTAGACTTGCAAAAAATAAGGTAGTTATCTCCAAGCATAAAATTCAATTTACAAATCTATCATTTTCCAGACTATTTAGGTTTAAATTACAATAAGTACTTTAATCTTAGAAAAACTTGATAAGAATCAAATTAAAAAAGAAAAAAAGAAAGGATTAAATACAGATATTTAATCTTTTAGGTTTATGACATTTAATTAAATACAGAAAATAAAAAAGAATTATATTTTTGGCCTTAAACAGTTTACATTCTAGACTTAATCTTAGATTTTAGACTTTTTGGCCTCAAATATCTTAGATTTTAGACTTTATGGCCTTAGATTTCTGATTCTTTTCACTCTCAAGCCTTCAATGTCAGATATTTTAGATTTTTCAGTTTGAAGTTTGCATAACATTAACTTCAATTCACAAACAAAACATAATTAATCAATATTAACATCTACAGCACAATAATCAATAAACCTCTGAATAAATTATTGACAAATTTTAAATTCCAATTCAAAGATACATTGAACTGCATTAAATTCAATCAATTTGTAAAAATAATCACTTAAACCCTTTTTATTACATTACATAATCAATTATTAATCAAATCTCATACGGCGCTTCAAAGACAAAATTTGCTGCACATGCGCAGAAACTTACCGCTCAATTAAATCAACCGGGCTATGACTGTTTTTAACTCAGGAAATTCATTCACTGCTCTGGGACGTAAGTGGAACGACAGTAAAACGCACACTGATATGAATTCAGGTAAAATATTCAATTCAATATTTATTTTCTATTTATTTGTTTACAAACAAAATCAGGATGAAGGCTAGTTATTCACCTCAAAAATCTTCGCCATCATTTTGTGCTTACATCTTGGTGCTGTTTACAATTGTGATATGGGTGAGTTTGATGTTTGAAATCTTTTTTTCGTTATTCTTTGGGATTATTTATGTAAATATATGAGTATTTTGTGGAAGTATGGCTGTTAGTTGATAAAAGTTCATCCGGAAGTCCATTGTGGGACGAGTTCACCCCTGTGTAGACAAATTATTTTTTTCCAATCAATGGAACCCACTTGCTTCCTGTTGGGAGTGTAAACAAAACAGACATCTCAAAACAGACATTGTGTTTGATTTTTAAGTAAGTTTGTTGGAGTAATTATAAGTTTGTATTATAAAGTTTTTGCTTTTAAATGTTTTTTTTAAGGAAATTTTGTTTCTAAACTAAAGTTGTTCTTTTAAATCTGAAATTTCTAATTTTTTAAAAATTTTTTTCTTATATTTTATACCAGTGTTTGTATTTATATATAATTATTTCTACCTAATTTTTAAAAATTCTTTTTAAAATAATATTTTTTTCTATATTTTCTAATTTTTTTTAGATAATATTTTTAGAAAGTCCTAAATTTTATTTAATGTATTTTTTTATACTATCTAAGTATACATTTGTTTTTTACCATATTTTTTTCTAACTTTTTAAATTTAAAGATTTTCTAAATTTTTTTTTCACATTATTTTTTAACTGTTTTTACATTTGGCTTTTAATTTTCCAACTTTTTTGTCTAAACTGTTAAAATATTTACAGCAATAAATTATTCTAAATTTTTCCACAAACTATAAATTTCATAAGGAATTTAATAAATCTAATTCATAAATCTTATTTTTTAAATTTTTACATTCAAATCCACAGAAAAAATTTGTTTTTTTTTTTAAAAAAAAACCCTTTAATTTCCAATGACCAAACCCTAACCCCTACAAAATCCCCCACTCAACTCCTTTATTCAAAACCTCCAACCATAACCTTCAAAAACCATTCACAACTCTTCCAACTCCCACATTTCCATCTCAAACAATTAACTCAATAAATTTGCATTGCTTTAAGCCTAATCTCTTTAAGACAATTTCTTCATTAAACCCCAGCTGCTATTTACACTTCACCACTCCACAAACAAAAACATCAAACACAAAAAACACCAACTCAAGTAAAATCAACTCAAGCAAGTATTTACTTTTTTTCCTTATCTGATGGAGGAAAAACTGAAAAATTTCCCTCCAAGTTTATTCACCCAACTCAGATCTTCTTGTAAGGTGATTGAGGAAATGAGGTCAACCAATAAAAGGGTAATCAACTACAATAAACTGAGAAAAAAGTGTATCTGTGAGAACAGATGCTGAGAGATGAGAAAGTTCTCATTTTTTCTCTCAGATTCATCTTTAGTTTCTGATTTTCAGTGATACAAAGTCTGAAACACAACTCAACAGTTTGAATTATAACCTTGAGTCTTAATTCATTTTTCCTGTTTGAATACCTTTATCTAATTGACTTCAATTCAATCAAACACTTGTTAAGTTATATATAAGCTATACACACATTATTATTGTTGGTATTCAACATAGAATGAGTTATTTGCATTTTAAAAGTGTGACAAGTGTTCAGTTTTATTAAATTCATTTTTAATTTTATTTTCAGTTGGTTGGATCAGTTTTTATTGGTTATATTGCCTGGGTATTGGCCACTTCAGTCACATTGGGCAAATTTTTATCAGGAAATTTGGTAGGAAGTCATTTATAAAATTGCTATTATGTTCAATGCTGTGTTTTAATGGCTTATTTTTGTTCTAGTTATTTACTTATGTTATCATAGGTATTGGATTTTATCTGTTTTTCATAGGTAGGTGATGGTTTTGTCTGAGTTTTACTATTTTTAAAGTATAAGTGAAAAGTTAGAGAGGTTATTGACCTTTGGTTCATGGTTTTGTTTCCTTTTTTGTGTTTATTGAGACCAATTTAGTGATAATGAAATTTAGTTTTTGCATTTATTTATGAATGGTGTTTAGTTTACCCATTTCTTTATCCCCACAATGTTTACACCCCTACATCCTTACTTTTCTTTTGAAAGCCCTCCTTGAGCTGATTTCAAATCACTATTTACTTATTATCTACAAATGCATTGTTTCATAAAAAAATTTAATCAAAAGCCCTAACACTAATTAGCATTTGATAAAAAGTGCGTAAAAAGTTATTTTGAATTATCTTCCACTTTATTAGGTCGAAACTAATGCGTTACTAATCGTTGGCTTCAAAGTGTAATCTTCTTTTATTGGTTGCAATTCAATTAAATTTCACACCTGGTTTATGTTTCTTCTCCCATGCGTAAAAGGGTCTCCAAAATCTTGTCTTTATTAATTTCAATAAGACCAAAATACCAAAATATTTAAATACACAAAAAATAATTCTTTCCAATCCAAATTTCATATCACATGACCAAATAATTTTACTTTCATTTTCACAGGGATTTTAGGCTTTGCAGGAACAATAAGTCAAAGCCGTTGTTTGGTCATATTGGTAAGTATTTTGATGACTAAACTATTAGTCATTTTATGTATATAAATTGTAAAATATTGTTTCTTTTAGTACTCCTTAGTTGCTGTTATATGCATAGCTTCACAAATCGGTGGAATTTTAGCTATGGTCATATTAAGAATCGAGGTCAGATTTTTTTCAAAGCTTTTTGAAGAAATTACTCATGTATAAAATCACTGTTTGTTTGGGGAAAAATTCATGTGTAGATGGAAGATGTTATTCACATAGGATGGACAGAGGTCAATCCAACAACCAGGAACTTGATTCAAGAGCATGTAAGTTGCAAATGTTATTATTATTATTAAGAAAATATATAAAACAGTTAGTTTGTATAATTGTTTATCTGAAATTCATGATTTTGTTTCTGGACGTCTTATTGACGTGCACTCTCAGCAAAAAAGGTAGATAAACTCAAATAGGTACGCATATGAAGACATTTTTATACCTTTAAAGGTACAAACAATGTCTCCATAAACATACGTTTATGGTACGTACCTTAAAGCTTTTTATACCTTTTTTGTTGAGTGTGTGAAAAGAACTTGTTTTCTTTGATTTGAATTGGAAGTGGATATTGTTTAGTTCTGTAAAGATAGGTAGAATTATTGATATAAAGTATGATGCGATTATACGTCATTTGGACGTAGGAAATTTAAATCTCTTAAGAGTCTCTGCAATAGCTCTGAATATATATTAGATGTGATATTTTGTTTACTAAGTGTGTTAGATTAAAAAAAAAACATTGTTTGTCATATTGACGTACGGAAACGATCATTTTGTGACCGCGGTGACTCTCCGGTTGGCACTGTCTGGTAGGGAATTGGCCACTTAGTTGTACCTGGAAGTACGTGACCAATCCGAGATTACGTGGTAAGGCCCAGGGCGCCTTGCGGAGAGAACTCTTCCGGTGCCCATGCACGCAACATGTTCGTTCTCCGCATGCCGACGCTCGGTGAAGCCCGACGGGATGCGACACTGTGGGTTGAGACGCGAGGCAAGACGCGAGGCAAGCTGCGAAGGAACTTCACCTTTGGCCCCGCCGATGCTTCGGCATCGGCGAGGGATCGAGACGTACCAGCCACGGATGCAAGCAGTTCACTGGCTTAGGAATAAAGCCACCTTTACTACAATACCAGCGTTCGCGTCCTTTGCTTATTCGTGCACCGAGGCCGGAGATAATCCGCCTCCTAGAGGGTGGAGACCTCGGAAGCCGGTCACAATTTCTCTATGTGGAAAGGGATTACAATAACAGACATTTTGTAATTTATAAATCGTAAAGATGTTGTTTCATATTAAAGATATTGGAAAAAATTATACTTCACATTGACATGTGACCACTTCTCAGTTGTCTTAGAGATATTATTTTGTCATATAATGGCATAAGAATGAATTTTAGTCTGAAGGTGTTTTAGCTTTAATAAAATACGTCACTTTGACGTGTGGAAACGAGCATCTTTTGACGTGTAACGAGATAACAGGAGCAATTATAGACGTCTGTTAAGATTAAAGATGTCTGTTTTAATGTTGAAGGTATTGGGAAAAATTATACGTAATTTTAACGTAAAGAACACGTCACAATTGATTTACATAAACTCTCTTTTGATGTAAAACGTCACAAAAATGAATTTTAATCCCGTAGTGTTTTAGATGTAAAAAAAATTATACGCCATGTTAAAATTTGTAATTTAAAAATTTAACACGCCATTTTGACGTATGAAATTGGTACAATTTTCTAACCTTGTAATAATAACAACCGCTATTCAAATTTGTCGACTCTGACACGAAATACAATACCACCGACGGTTTGACGTATAAAAATAACATCTCACTACTTACAGTTGGACTGCTGTGGCTACGAAGGACCTCGAGAATTCGCCTACAGAAACGACATCATTGACACGTCATGTTACCTTATCCCCCCACGAACAACAATCTCGACTCCATTCGACAACATGAACATCACATTCGCCGTCGCCAAACGAAACGTCACACGTGATCTCAGCGGATTAAGGCTAAAACAGGTTCTACCATCAAACCTCATTACAACAACCTAACTCATTATTACATTAAATTACATTATTTATCAATTAGGACGGCTGTGGCATCAAAATGTATCAATGGCTCAATGAAAACAAAGTGATTTGGGCGCCTTCTGTCGCTGGTTTTGGCTTACTAGAAGTAAGTTTTACAAAATTTTAAAGTTTATTTACTTAAATTATGTTTTATTAAATTAGATACTCAGTATTGTTGCATCTGTTTACGTTATCAGTCATTTAAATAAACGTATACGAAGATTAAAAATGGAGAAACGAAGTCAGTTACACGCGTTTTAGCATCAAATTTTAATCTTTAATTTAGAAACGTAAAATTAATAATTTTAATTAAAAATTAATATTAAAATGTATTATAAACAATGTATTATAAATATGTATAGAGAAGTTGATAATAAAACATATGACGTCATATCAACAATTTTTTTAAAAATTTGTTTCATAGAAATGCATTGATTTTGATCGAAACTCGTTATAACGTAATCCCATAGGAATGAATGGAAATTCGATTTCGTTATAACGAAAATCAATCATAATTAACACGAAATTGCGTAAAATCAATAAAAAAAAACACAACTTGTGGACTGGGTAAATCCGAATCTTCTCGCGCATGCGTAATAGGAATTTCCCATCATCCCAGCCTCCGTCATCCGAGCCAGAAGATGGAGACGTGAGAGAACGTCGTTTTATCCGCCATTACTCGTCAAAGACGCGCACAACTGTAAGAATCTTCACGTTAAACATCGTTTCGCATTGTTATCACATATTTAACTATTGCAGGGAAGCCCACAGAGCTATTATTGCCACCCAGCGATGGTGAGAAAATCAGCGCTTGGCATCCATGTTTGTTTATCATCGGCCATTTGTCTTTGATCAACTGTTTCTTCTTCTCACGCTCAAGTAATAGATGAGTTTAAGGGGAAAATGCGTTGTTTCTTGCGTTTTTGTGCGTTTTGAGTGGTGTTTTTGTGTTTTTGGGGGTTAAATGAGTTGAAGTTGGGCTGTGATGGCATTCCGTGTCAATTTTATTGATTGCTCTGGAGCGCGTCGTGAAAAAAAATCAATATTCCCATTTAAGTAAGAGGCTGGCGTGGTTTGTAATGGGGATTTCTCGATCGGTTTTTACGGGTTAAAGTGTGTTTGTTATGGTTATGTGTGGTGTTGTTTAAATGCAGTAATGCTGAAATAATGTAGAAATTATGAATTGTTGTTTAAACAGTGTTGAATTGTTAAATTTTGTATATAAATAATGCTGCAATATTGAATTTTTTGTTTAAACAATGCTAAAGGTTTGCTTTTTTGGTCAAACAATTCTGAAATTTGCATTGTTTTGATAAAAATACTAAAATTTTGCATTCTTTGATTAAATAATGTTGAAATTTGCATTCTTTGATTCAACAATGCTAAAATTTTGCATTCTTTGATTAAATAATATCAAAATTTTGCATTATTTGCCTTTTCATTCAAGACCACAAGACTATACTCCACGATTTATAACTTCAATTTACTCATTAACTTCTCTACTTTCCTCCACCAGAAAATCCAAAAATGGCAACGAACATCAACAATCCGAAACCAACGATGCATAGTTAAACCAACAACAATCCACCAATCCACGTCTTCCAAAACTCAACAAAACAACGCCATCTAAAAATGCTGCCTATGAGAGTCTTCCATTGCTAAAAAAAAACTCATTTTTACAAATCTGTTATGAAACAATGTCTTCAATGCAGTCTTCCACAACGCCCTAGCAATTGAACAAAAATGGAAGGAGTTGTTAATTTATTGAACAGATTACGACGATATTTGCCGGAATGCGGTGAGGGCGAAGAAAAGTCGGGATTCGCTCCGAGAAATCTGAACAGAGAAACGGAAATGTCGTCGCTTGGTCGAATCCCCGAAGGCGAAGAAGGAGCCGTGGAACAAACGAGTTTCTGCGGCGAAGGCGCTGACTACGGATCGGCCAAGTACAACGGCATGGTTGGTGTTGAGAAAGACGACGATGGCGCTATTGGAGGGGTCAGTGAATTCGATACGAAAACGCCCATTACTGAATGGCAGGCTGGGTGGAATGTAACCAATGCTATACAGGTAATGGTGTACGGGAGTATACGGGGTTTGGTTTGCTGCTCCTTGTAGCATGAAAGCCCGCAATGCACAACGATGTTGTTGAGCTACTCGTTGTTTGCATGATTGGATTTCTGTGGTTTTTGTTGAGTGATACTGTTTAAGTTGTTTATTTACTGTTAAAGAGCAACAATATTGAACAATGTGTATGTTTTTTTGCACAATTGACACTAGCATTGTTTGTATGGAGATTTAAGATCAGTTATTGTGTGATTGTGTGATTTGATTTATTGCTTTATTGTGATGATTTAGTGTGAGTGATTTGGAATAGTTTTTGAATTAATTATTGCAGTTTTAAAAAATTATGTGTATTGAACTGTGATAAAAAAATTAGTTAAATCAGAGTGAAATCAAATGAAATTTATAGTAAATCATATGAAGTTTACAGTACATCAAATGAAGTTTACAGTAAATCAAATGAAGTTTACTGTAAATCAAATGAAGTTTACAGTAAATCAAATGAAGTTTACAGTAAATCAAATGAAGTTTACTGTAAATCAAATGAAGTTACAGTGAATCAAATGAAGTTTACAGTAAATTAGGTTCAATTTTTAGAAAATCAATTAAAAATTACAGAAAATTAAGTAAAATCAAATAAAATCATATTGAAATTATAGTGTGAAATCAGAGTAAATCATATAAAAATCAAATCAAATAATAAGAAACTATAAATCAAATGAAAATCTCAAAAAATCAGGTACAAATTTCAATCAAAACCACAGAAAATTAAGCAAAATCACAGTAAATCATGTGAATTTCATGTAAATTAAGTGAAATCCATAATAAATCAAATGAAATCCATAGTAAATCAAATGAAATCCATAGTAAATCAGATGAAATCCATAGTAAATCAGATGATATTCTCAGTACGATGAGTTGAAAATCACAATAAATCAAACAAAATCAAACCAACTCACCCAAAATCACATTAAACCAACTTAAATCTTACTAACACAATCTCCCTTTCTCCTTCCAGGGTATGTTTGTCGTCTCATTACCATACGCCGTCAAAAACGGTGGATACTGGGGTGTGTTTGCCATGGTGTTCGTCGCGTACATATGTTGCCATACTGGCAAAATCCTAGTCCAATGTCTCTACGAGCTGAACGAGCGTGGAGAAAAAGTACGCGTGCGGGACAGTTATGTAGCTATCGCTCAGTGCGTACTCGGGGAACGGTACGGCGGCAAAATGGTGAACATAGCCCAGCTCGTCGAGCTACTCATGACGTGCATCCTCTACGTCGTCCTCTGCGGCGACCTCATGTTTGGCACCTTCCCTAAAGGATCGTTGGACAAAGAATCTTGGATGTTGGTTGCCGGAATGTTCCTGCTCCCATGCGCTTTCCTCAAGTCTCTTCGTTCTGTATCCTTTCTCTCCTTCTGGTGTTCCATGGTCCACCTGGCTATCAACATCATCATCCTGGGCTATTGCCTTACCCAAGCCGGCAGCTGGGCTTGGAGCAAGGTCCAGATGAAGATTGACATTTACTACTTCCCAATAAGTCTCGGGATTATCGTCTTCAGCTACACTTCGCAGATCTTCTTGCCGTCGCTCGAAGCCAATCTGATCGACCGCTCGCGATTCGATTGCATGCTCAACTGGAGCCACATCGCAGCGGCTGCCTTCAAGGGCACCTTTGCCTACCTTTGTTTTCTAACCTGGGCCAACGAAACAGAAGAAGAGATCACCATCAACCTCCCTTCCAGGGGCTTCAAGGCCCTCATCAACTTCATCCTGGTTATCAAAGCTCTCCTCTCCTACCCTTTACCCTTCTACGCCGCCGTAGAGCTTCTAGAAACGGCCTTCTTTCGTGGACGGCCCACTACTTACTTCCCGTCGTGCTATGCGCTCGATGGGGAGCTCAAAGTCTGGGGTTTGGCACTCAGGATTGCAGTGGTTCTCATCACTGTTTTCTTTGCGGTTGGTATCCCACACTTTGCCATACTCATGGGTTTGATCGGTAGTTTTACAGGTACTATGTTGTCTCTTATCTGGCCTTCTTATTTTCACTTGAGGATTAAGTGGAATTACCTAGAGTGGTATGTCATTAGTTTCAATGTGTTTATCATATGTTTAGGTTTTCTTTGCGGAGTCAACGGAATCTATTATTCGTTCCGCGCACTTATCAAAGCTTATGAAATTAAGTTGCAGGTTTAACAATGTTTTGAGTGATCTGTGTCAAAGCAAGATACTGCCTCAGATAAGTCAGACGTTTGGTGGAGACTTTTTAATTTTGGTTTTTGGATGTTTTAATGGTAGGTTCACTGATCAGAACTAGATCTGGTTTTATTTCAAACAAAATGGGTGGTTTTTGCTGTTTTAATTAACGTTTAGTCTAAATTCTCAGTTAGAGTGGGTTCAAAATGGCTGGCTAAACTCTCGTGAAGTCTAACACAGTCTCGTTTCATGCGAGAACGAACTGAGCTGTGATTGGTGGATTATAACTCATCAATGTGAGCCTACCATAACATGTTAAACACTGATTTATGTGTTGTTTTGAGAGATTTACAAGTAAATGATGCAGGATAATGAGTAAAGGGTTGAGATTAACATTTATTCAATAATAACAATAATTTTTTTTAAATAAATAAAAGTAATAGTTAGTCCAACAATGTTGGTTCACTTGACAACTGTTAGTGCTTCCATACTCCATCTTAATTTAATGTTTGGTTGTGCATGAGATTTCCAATTTGGAAACCCAAAACCTAAAATTTGTCTTTAAATTTTAGCCAACAAACAGATAGAACCTTGAAAACAATGTCTTCCATTAAATACATGCACAGAAACTATGAAAACATTCAGCTTTTCATGAGTTATGAATGATTGAATAATTGGTGTTTTGCATTTTCCTGCTTATTGGATGTCAAAGACTGTGATTGATAACAGAAAACTGAGTCTTTTGAATGATTTAACCACCATAACTTACATTATTGTTGCAAAACTAGTTGAATAAATTAAAAGATCAATTGATTATCAAGGCACTTGCTACTAAAAACAAAATGACTGTTGTATCAGTGTTTAACCAGCAAATAATGAAACATGGAGTTACAAAACAATAAATTCTCTTCTACAAAGTAAAATATTAGATTCTATATAATAAATACAGTAAATATATATAAATATATAAATGAAAATTGTTAGAATTGGTATATTTAGAAGCTAAGTCTCCCTCTAGAGATTGTGCATTGTAGAGTAATTTTACCTCAAACAGATGCAATTTTGCATCTGTTTCTTAAATGTCAATGTGATATTAACATTGTTGCCTAGAGCCTTTTTCTCATCACGATTGGTAATCATGCACTTGTCTCACAAACATGTCTATTCTTGCACATGTGCAACAACACTGACATGTTCTGTGGGAGTCTGATATACAAAAATGAAAATTTTCAATTTTTCTTTAGTCTTTTGAATTTTACTTATAATTTTAATTGTTTTTCTTACATTGTATTGTATGTGAGTATAATGAAGTTGAAAATCACTTATTTTGTAATTGTTTATTTATGGAAGTGAGGTAACTGTAATGTTGTAAATTACTGTAAGATTTTGAAGCCTTAGGTATACAATGTCTTCCAAATTAGAATTAGGTAATAAGAATGGAAATTATTGTAAAAGATACCATTAAGTATTACTGCAATTGTAAATAAATAATTATATTAACAATAACAATTGATGAAATTATTAAATTCACTCATTTATTCTTCAATAATTTACTTCTTGCATTACTATAATAATTGTAGCTGTGTGTGTAAACAATAGTAGTGTTTATGAGACAATAACAAACAAGATTTGTTCAAAGTATGATAATACAATAAGTGAAATCCAGTCTTCCATTTTAATAATAAAAAATGTATACAATGTCATTGTTGGTTTGTTTGTAAAAGTTGTAATGAATGTGTAAATCTTGTCTTCCAATCCAAAAGGATAAAATCATGTCTTCCATGAAAGTATGCAATTTTGCAATTTAATTTTAAGAATATTTACATTATTAGAATTTAAGAATGAGAATGGTATTTAAAAAAGTTGTTATTGTTTTTATTGTTGCTGTCTATATTTCTTTGATTGAATTGGTGGCATTTTTGCATTGTTGCACATCTATTTGACATATCTAATATTGTATTTGCAATTTGTGGAAGCTATTAAACAATTTAAACAGTGAGTGGTTGTTTATTACTGTTGCATATTAAATTCCAATTTACTATAAAAACTGAAATTAATGCATTAATTAACAGTTTATTGATCAGAAAAATTTGCTGCCCTGTAAAGACTGCATATAAACAGTTGGCTTTCAAACTGTTTGTAGGGTGTTTCTACTTGTGGATGTTTAGTTTCACTCTCAGTGGACACTGTAAATCTATTTTTTTAAGAAATTCTAAAAGTAATAATAAAAATATATAATTTAAATAATAGATTTCAAGGAATAAAGTTATGGAATTAGTTATCACCTCCAAACTGTATTTTTAGTATTGCAGCTGTACATAATATTTCATCTTTTCTAGTAGAAAAAGAAATAATTATGTTTATTATAATAATTCTTGCATCAACATCTGCAAAACTGTATAAATAAGCAGGAGCCAACACTTGCCTCAAAACACTACTCTTCTCAGAACACTTCTTACATCTGCTAAAGATATGGCAAGTTTGCATAAAAATTTTAGAAGAAAAAAAAATTATAATACTTCTCAATTCAGATGAAGTTAGGGTCTGTACAATTCATTTTTCATTCTTGGTTTTAGCCACGATTTGCTTTTCTTCTGCCACTTGATTTTCTTTATGGATAAGTCTACTTTTAAATAGTACAAATATACCCACCAACCTTTTTTGTATGGTTTAATTTCATAGGGGCAATTACAACTCGACTTTCTCAAAGTTTCCATCAGTTACTGTCAGTCACCTTGTGTGATACTGAACAGGAGCTCTGGTGATGACTTTGGGTTATGGTTTTTCTGTATTTCTCTTGGTTTTAGCTATGGTCCTTCTTCCCTTCTGTCATCAACCTTTCTCTTGAGCAGCATAGTTTAAATGGTTCAGATAAGATAGAATCCAACACAAGATCTATATCTCAACAAGGTGGCCCTTTTTGGTTACTTTTTTTCAAAGGGACATCAAGGGGAAAAGGGACATGAAGAAGATTTTAAACCAATGTCTGTTGAAGTCATATTCCCAGACAGAACAAAAAGTTCAGAAAATGTCCTGAAGAAGTCCAGAAAATATCCTGAAGAAGTCCAGAAAATATCCATGTCCAATAAATTACTTGGATGTTCACTCGATGTCTCTCCTAATTATGCATCATTGATTGAACATTCGAAGAACATCCCCGGAATCACTATGAGAGGATGTTATGTGATCACAACATCTTTCATACAGTGCAAGATTCTGGACATAGCAATGAAATACTTAAACAACAGTACTCATTCTAATATATTGTAGGATGTCCATATAATTTGGAAGTTACAGAATATCCACTGAGCATCATTTAGATATCCTTGTGGTATATGTTGCTATACTACTGCTCCTAGTCATTGCTTTTGTTGGTTGTCTCTGATTCTATTCAGAAAAGTAGATTTGTGTAGATAGCCTCCTTATAGGTAGTACAGACAATGTTCTATTTGTTGTTCTTCTGACAGTCTATGACTTCTGTATATCTACTTACAATTGTCCCTTCCTTTCTTCAGAGGAGTCTGATTTCCTAAGTCAATAATTAAAGGCAATAAAAGCTCAGAGATAATAGTACAGTCGGACCCACCAGTAGCGACCTCGGCTATAGCGTCAACCCACTTATAGCGTCACGTTTGGTGCGGTCCGGCCAACACTTTGACGCTGTAAGCGGATTCGCTTGTAGCGTCAACCCGCTTATAGCATCAATTTAAGCCTGGTCCCTTGATTAACGCTATAAGCGGGTCCGACTGTATTACCAGTACTAATACTAATACCATCTAATTGCAACAACTTATATTTTAAAAAAAATTTATTGTCAAAAATTTATATATAATATTGAAGATATGCAACTAATACAATGTGTAAAGATATTACAGATGTAATTTGTTACAATAACATTTTCTTGGAAGACGTGACATTATATTCTAAAAATTAATAAGTTAAAATACAAAGTCTTCATTAAGCTCGATTTTTTCACCATAAAAATCTTTTCTTCTAAATTTTATTATAATAATTTTCATCTAAATTTTAAATTCATTCTACAATATGTACAAAAAGAAAAAGAAAAAAAAATAAAATCCAACATTTTTCGAAATCCACTGGGGCAATTAACTGAATACAGTTCAAAATTGTAATTATACATCACCAATGTACTACTGGCCTTTGTACTGCACCTGATTTATATGAGCAAATCGTCCAGTCTGTTGCTTACTTTTGCCACCAGAGCTGTGCTGTTGCCTCTTCTGGGCTTCTTCTTGCGCTTCCATTGTCGCCTACCGTTCTTCCGGTGTCTGTTTCTGTTTCTTTCTTTGTTCCCGAGTTCTGAATCGTTTGATATTATGTCTAGTAATTACAGAAATAAAAGTACATTTTCTTGATTCAAGAAATTATTATAAGGCAAGTCCACAATTCCGTAACTGTTTGAATACGGATAATGTTTACATCTGTAAACATCTGTAAACACCTGTTTTCTCATATAAGAAATGTTTTTTTCCTATTCAAGAAAAAAATCTTTCTGAGTTTTATTGTATGTAACCCAACTGAGCAACTTTGCAAAAGCGCTTTTGCCTATAGCCTTAAAATGTGTTTACAATTGTATACATTGTCAGTACCATAAATTAAATTTGCTTTATCGACTCTTTAATCTCATTAAGTTAGTAAACATTCTTTTTAAAAATCTCACCAGGACAAAATCTGTGTATCATCCTACACCTCCGATTATCCGTAATGGGTGGACAGCGTCCTCCAGCAGATGATGGCAACTGAAGAATTTCACGAACACGTGACTGAAAACCATATTTATAACCACAAGTGCGTCCTTTTTTAGCACACACTCCCCATGGACTCCATTCACCTATTCCACAGTCAACTAGTTTAAAAGAAAAGAAAAAGGCATTAACAATTTAGTTAATTAACCAAAGCACTGTGAGAGATCTTTGATTCACTTGAGTATTACAGAGGTTACTTGAATAGCACCCAATTGTACAAGAACTGTGTGCAATACCAAGCGTTGATGTTTTGGCAAGGCCGTTAAAACTGCAATAATCCAACCACATTTTTACATATTTATATAAGTTATGCAGGTGAAATCTTGTTATTACGAAAACTTTATAACAAAATCTTTTCGAATTTGCGCCTTTATTGATTGATCCTGATACAACAAAAATTTCGTTATAATAAAGGTTTTTCTAGTCTCTTGAGTTAACTGAATTTATTTTAAAGAGATTGATATGGATAAAAATTAAAAACCAATTAATTTTTTTAAATAGTATAATGTAGTTAGCAAAGTAATAATCAA